>JAXGGA010010942.1:0-44615 GCA_038373865.1 Uloborus plumipes
CTGTAAAGTTTAAACTCATACTCTTTCGTATTATTTTTCATCCAAATTAAAAATTCTTTTCTTTTTTTTTTCTTTGAAACTTTCGTCTGTGAAAACTTCTGCAAAATTTACAAACACTAGCCATTTGTTTCAATTCCCTTCAGCTAAAAGATAATTTTGATCAAGTTGTCATTTTTAGCATTTATTTGATGAAACTCTTGTGTAGTTTTAGTGGCTTTTACTTTTATTTATTTTTTAAGACATATTTTTTAAAATTTGCATAAGCTTAGAAAAAGGATGATCTTTTTTTATTTTCAGCTCTTATGCAATTAGCTGCAAATTTTATTTCTAAATAGGTTATTTTTTGACCTGAGCATTTTTGACGCTAAAACGTTTGTAAAGCAAAAAAAAAATCTGTTTTTAGAATTAAATTTAGAAACAATGTGACATGTTCATGAGTTTTGAATAATTTGCTTAAGTATAATTGCATGTACACTTAAATAAAAATTTGAGAAGTAATTTCCAGTGAAATTCTTTAAAACATTAGTTACAAATTTCTGAAACCTTGTACAGTTTTTGCTTTATATTGGATCACTAATTGATATTTGCGGAGCTGCTTCAAAAGCACATTGACTGCTCCAAAGTGGCAATTTTTCTGCTCCAAAAGGTGCTCCCAAACACTGAAGCCATTGGGATCAGTGTCATCATTAAGTATAATGCCAGGTTATGTTTAAGGCCAATTGTTTAAGAGCTATTCAAAATGGAAGTCATTTGAATAGCTCATAATCATTCATTGTCATTCGAATCAGAGTCTTTTGCAAATTTTACAAACATTATATACTCGTAAATCGAGTACTTTGAAATTGTGTTCCTAAAGCTATTTAAATATTTTCCTATGAGTCCTTAAAAAGTCCTTAATTTTCATTTTTAAAAATGAGTATGAACCCTGCTAGAGTAATATACTAACTTTCAGAAAACAGGACATTTCTGCAACCAGAAACAAGGCCTGAAACAGGACATAAAGCCGCTTTAAACATATCCTCCCGACACTGCATGTTGGTCCACTGTAAAGAGCTCTACTGTACTAAGGTAAAAAAAAAAATTATGAGTTACACACTCTCAGAAAATATTTAGGATGATGACATATATTTAATGAAACTTCTGGTTGAAAGTTTAGCTGCTTAATTATTTCTTTTTTTTTTATTTGAGCTAAAAAATAAAGAGTGTAAAGGTGGACTAACATGCCCAAACTCATCCTACCATCTTTATTAAGCTGGATTGTGGTGAAAAGTTCCCAAAAGGAACTGAATGAATAGTGTTGGAATATTAACTGATTAAGGACAATGGATTTTTAGCAAATCAAACATCTTTTCAAAATCTCAAATATTTTTGTCTCTAGGTCGTGTTGTTGCATCTAGATACAAGCAAGCTGCTGATAATTTTCAAAAAACAAAAGCTGCTGATGGAACTTTTCTTGGTGTTAAATCAAGAGCTGTAAGTTATTTGTTTATTCGTTAAATTTAAAAATTATATTTAATTCAATATTGAAAAAATACTCTGTAACTGAAATAATTAAGATTTGTCCTTTTTATTCTTAACATATTAGAAGTATATTAGCCATTAGCTAAAGGTGCAAAGTATTGAAACCTGGTAGCGGGAAAGATACGGAATTTGTGAGTTAATTTGTCAATTAACAACACAATGTGATTTAGTTTTCTTGGATAGTGGGGAAAAAACTTTCAAAAATGCTTTGTTTAAATAAGTTGATAAAATATTTTAAAGATATAGTTTAAGCAAACCATGTTTTCTTTTTTTAGTTCAATGCAATGACGCTACCACGCTATCAGTGGTGCAATCATGGAAGGGTTTTTGGTGTTAAAAGCCCTTCCAGAACTCCAACACATTTTCCCCCACGAATGAATTAGAAAAATAGTACTGTCTGCCTGCTATGAAATTGTCAAAGGACCAGTTAGGACAAATCTATCTGAATGAGGGGGGAAGATAAAAATGTTGATGTGCTTGTTTCTTTTAATTTAAAGGATAACATACTTCTGCAAAAGCTGCCATCCCTAAAAGTTAATATCTGCATTTATTTCTGCAAATGCACCAGGTGTCTGCCTTTCCAACTCATTTATGGCCAGACTATATAAACCTTTTTTTAATGGGGTAGGTTTTAACTAAAGATGCTCTAAATATTCGGTTGGTATTCTGTATACTGCATATTTTGCTGACAAACAAAACAGTAAATCGACTTCAAGGTTTGATAATTGATGAATAAACATATTTTTTGCGTAGTGGGGGGGGAATGGAAGTTATAGCATAGATCATAGTAGAAAATTGATTTAAATTTTTAATTAATAATTTCATGACCTTTACAGTAATTTTAATGTAAGAGAACATACTCAGATGTTAAATTTTAATTTTGTTGCTTTTCAATTTTTCTCAAATTTTCTGACACATTACACTTTTACATACTCATTTAAATATGAGACAATTGAAACCTCACTTTTAAATCTGCGCTACTTACTGCTGTAGATTTGCGCTATCTTAGTGCTGTAGATCTGCACTACTTACTGACCCAGTGGCAGAAAGGACACGGCAACATTGTCGCAGAATCAGGGAGACAGTGTGCAGAAAGATTTTTGTGATTGGGAGGAAAAAAAGGCAGAGAAAAAAAATAACATAAAACAGCCACCAGGAAAAAAAATCGATGAATCTGTAGTGTTAATGTTAGTATTTTTATAAATATAAACACCTTGTGTTACTGTAAGAGGGTTGCATATATATATTTATTATTGAAGAATATTGTAGTTTTGCAGAAAGAAATTTGCTCTAGAAAATTTGTCGTAGAAAGCTGAAAAAAATTCTGCCACTGGGCTTACTGATATTTAGACCTACACTACTTACTGATTTTAAGATCTACTCTACTTATGGGTGAAAAGAGTGAACAACAAGTTTTGTCCAAAAAATTACCCTTTCCTTCCTCAATATGTTTTTGTTGTGACATAGCTTGAGCTGTTTCTGTTAATTTGTTAGCACAGCTTAGGACTGCTTGTATATGTGTGAGCTGTTATTGTGTTAGTTTAAATGTGTGTGAGTGTTATTAATATTTTAAAGCAATTGCATACATTAGTATAATTTTTTACCAGAGTCTAGATTACACACCAAATTAGCTGATTCACAGTTACCATGCCACTCTATTCTACGAATAATTGGGAGTTTGCTGTGTTAAATTTGAATTCTCTTTGATTAACTGATCTAGGTAAAATTTAAAACTGTCTGTGAACTATAACTTCTTTCAACTTTTCTCCTAAAAACTGCTGCACTTCCCCTGAGTTTTTTGTTTTTGCCAACAGTAAAACTAACACTAGTACAGTACCACTATTCACAATCAGCCTATTTGTTCAATTATGCTCTTTTTTCAGTATTATTATAATTTTGAACTCTTTAAATTGGCATCAACATTTGTCGCGTACCCCCCCCCCTCCCTGAAAAAAAAGTTTTATCACTGAAAATTGTTTTTAAAAAAATCAAACTGTCTGCAAACTTCAAAAATTTTCTGCGAATGGCATTTGCATATTCATTGATATTATCTGGGTTTGTTGATTAATAATGCTTGTATCTACTTTTTGCTAGAGCTTAGAACTTTTATCATCTAATTAATGAATGCTTTTTAATGCATATCAGTCAGCGCTTAATTTCCATATTTGCTGGCGGGAGCTCAGTTCCTGCGCTTCTTTTCAGTTCCACATGAATTTTCTCACATTTATCAAAATTCGTACTACTAAAATGACTAACTGCCCCTAAGCAAGGGCTAAGGCAAAAACATGCAATAAACCTCCGGCTCGTTTATTCCAACCATTTACTGCAGTTTCGTGCTTATTATGCACTCATCAGCATAGTATTCTAATTTTCACATTGGCCAACAGTTTTTGTTGGCTCTCTTTGCTCTATAAGAGGATTTTTGCCTCCAGCAATTCCTATCTATTTTGCCTCCTCGTTTAATTCCTATTCCATGCGGATGAGTGCATAATAAGTACGAAACTGCAGTTCATGGTTGGAATAAACCAGCTGGCGGTGTGTTGCATATTAAAATGAGCTCTAAAGTTTATGGGGCTCCTATACTTCTTTCATTAAAACTTAAGCATTGATATCATGTTTTTGTTCTAGAATGAGACTACAATTAATCCATCCTTCCTTGATTCAGCGACGCCAAGATTTGGGCCAAGTTTCAATATGAGAAAGAAAGGCAATCAAGAGTTTACTTCAACACCAATGCTTACAGTTCCTTCGTGTTCTTCTGCACCAACGGTTCCCATGCCTACATGCTCTCATATTTCATTAGATGATCAAAGTGGTATGTGACATTTTAATTGTTGGGTAATTCCATGTAAATGTCAACCTAGACATGGTTTTTTCATCTTTCAATACATATATCTTGTGATACATCATTTTAAAGATAATTTTTCAAATTTTTAGAATTCAACATAAGTTTTCACAAAATATTACTCTAAACCCCTGAAAAATGGCTGTAAAGATCACATATGCAGTTACCCAAAACATCGCACATTTTTCTAACTTTTCACATTCATATACAATTTAAAAAAATGCAAATAATGATGAATTTTTTTTTTAATTATTGAAGAATGATTCTTTTGCTTTACAGAAATGTATATATTTTTTTGTTTTGTCATAAAATGAATATTGCAAAGTTAATGGGTATTCAGTCTGGTTTACTTGTTATGTTAGTCACAAAAACATGAATTAATTAAGTTATTCCCTTCTAGAAAGAAATTTTTTTATATTTTTTCCCCTGATCTCTTCTATGGGATGGGTACAGTTAGATTGATAAGATTGTTCATAAAGAATTTCCTTTTTTCTGGCCATAGGACTTGTGACTAACATAACATCACTGTGTGTGACTAACATAACACGACTCTTTAAGAAATACTTAAATCTTAAGTAAACAATTTATTTTAGAAACAAATTAATTTATCGAACATCTTATTTTAAAGAAATTAGTGTGACCATATATACTACAGTAATTTATTTTAAAAACAGTTCTTTTAATAGTAAACTTGGAGTCGAAATTTTAGGCTGTAATTTGCGACGCAAGTAAGCACTCGGCATACGAAGTCAACATCTTCAATGAAAGAATTTTAAATTATTTTATAGCTATATGCGGGATCGCTGTGCAATTAGTTTTTCTATGAACATATGGAGCTGCTGCTCACTTTAAAAACATATATGACCCTAACTGCCTCCAGCATCTACAGGTCATGGAGTTTTATGAAATTAGATCATGGAAAGTGCCCACATGTATAGCACAACGTGTGGAGCAGCGTTTTACATGGGCAAACTTTGGAAATTATGCAAAGAAATTACTTCAGTAATAAAAAAAAACAAGAATTGAAGATAAACTGCTTATTTTTGAGTGAAAGTGACAAGGCTGAAAAGAAAGAGCTAGACTTGTTGTTTGAAAATGGGAATCCCCATATAAGTTTTTCGGTAATAATGATATGCTGTAAATATGGAGAAATTTAAAATTTGTTTATAAAAAATACAGGGAATGATATCCCAAGAAAAGAAAAAAAAAATTTTTAAGAAATTGTGTAGAAGACGAAGCTGCTGATGATTTTGAAGTAGATTCTCCCGGACTGTTCCGAGATACAAAAACTAAGACAGTGGGTAATTTTATTGTGGTGGTATTTACCTCTTGTAAGGTTAAAAAGAAACATGGTAGGCAGGTTTTAAACATGAATAAAAATGATTATAAAGTTCTCTTCGAGAGAAAAAGCTCTGAGGCAACCTTTGTGTTTCCCACAAATAAGAACAAATTTTGGATTTAAGGAATTCAAATTTCGAAAGTCTTGTCGCAAACATCTGTAAATTCCCGCAGACATTATTACTTTAAATACAAAATTGAACTGGAAATTTTGTTTACAGGTAAACATGCGTGTTAATCTTCAATAAAATCTTGTTTGCATTCTAATATTTGTATTAATATTACCTGTAATACACTTAAAGTTAAATGTGTAATCGTGTGTTATGTTAGTCACGTTATGTTAGTCACAGGCAAGTTTTATTAAAGTACTACTTTTTGCAATATTATTTAAAATATATGTCAAATTTAAAATTATTAATGTGAAAACAACATTTCACATAGATACTATCACGGGAAAAATAACAATTTTATGGTTTAGTTTTAGAGAATTGTGTTGATGAATTTGGTACAAAATTTTGAGGGTTGCAAATCTGTTATGTTAGTCACGTTGATCAAAATGTCCCCTAACTCCCAAAAATGAAAGTAATAATATTATTTTTTTTATATTAACTTGAACAACTCATCTATGCGGAGAAGAATAACACCTTGTTTTTGGTATTGTAACAAAAATAAGGCTCACACACAGAAAATAAGATTAAAAATTTATTCTAAATGTTATGTTAGTCACGATGGAATTACCCTGTTGTAAAATATTTGTGAGGAGTTGAATTGAAACTTATGCTCAAGTTTTGAGTAGATATTTTACGTTAATTTTAATTCCTGCTTTGAATGTTTTTCCTCCTGGGAGATGAGCTCCAGTGCTATGGCAAGTAATAGCACCAACCATTTAAAGGCCCTAGATTTAACTACCGTATTTTCGGGTAGATAAGCCGCACCACCGTATACGCCGCACTTCGGAAAATTCGGGAGAAAAAAAATGAATTTCATCAGATACGCCGCATCGGCGTATAAGCCGCATAAAACTTGGTCAAAAATTCAATCTGCGAGAACCTACACCTACGCTGTATACTGGTATTGACATCGTTCAAAAACAAAGACAAAGAATTAGTAACACTGATTTAAAACAGTGTTTTAATATTATAGATAAATAAAACGTTGCAACATTTTGGCAATAACTGGAACTTATAGTAACCCTGTTCTACTCCAGATGGTTTCTTCTGCAACCCTACTTCCCATCCTCATGGCACAGGCGGCAGGCTTTTTTTTTTTTTTTAATTATTTGTTTTTCGTTTGTATTCGTTTGCTAGACACATTGGATGGTTGATATTTTTTTTTCTTAATTTATTCCACTTCCTTATAGGATCTAGGAGAATGAAATAACATCTGAATAAGCAGAAATTCTATCACCCTTTTCAATTTTCAAGGGCGTTGCGATTTTCCATGTCAGACTCTAATTTGTTTTTTTTTTTTTAAGCAATAACTAAACATAACATGAACTTTGAAAAAACAAAAACAAAAAAAGGCAAAAAAAAAACTTTTACATCGTATAAGCCGCCATGGCGTATAAGCCGCAGGAGTTAAAATTTAGCTTTTAAACACATATAAGCGGCGGCTTATCTACCCGAAAATACGGTAGTCTGTTTCCAACAGATACAATAATGAAAAGTTTATACTTGAGTGTGGTGCGGTGTACTCACACCACATATCATTCAATCCACAAAGCTACCATGTTGGAGTGCCAATATGATCCTCCAATTATCACTATGCTTTTGTTTATTTTATTAAGGATTAAATTTTGTAGTAGAAAATTTGTTCTGTTAGATGTAATTTTTTTTATAAAAATAACAAAAATCCACTGTGTATTTAAGGAATAAAAGTTTCTTGTTCCCATGCTTATTATTTTATATGCATCTTTGAAGTCCATATTGTAACAATAAGCTACTGCAAGATTTAATTATTCATTTTGAACATACAATGTTGTTTTAGATACTACTTTTACCCATACAAGCCTGGAAAGCATTAGAGTTTCAAAAAGTGCATCAGTTTCATCAACTCCATCTTCTCTGGCTTCTGATGGAAGTAAAAAACAGTTACATCAGGTTAGATTATACATTCTATTGAAAAAGGAGCATTCTTTAAAAATTTGAATGTATGTAATTTAAATCTAGAAAGTTTGCTCTTTATAATGTAAATATTATTTAGATTTAGATTAGTAGTTTTTACATTATGTAAACTACTAACTTGAGATACTACAAGTGATTTTCTCTCATTGATACATAGGGGTTAATAGAGTGAATTATATACATTTCTCGTTAATTTGAATCCACTTCTCAAAATTAAGCATAATCTCCAGAAGTTTGTATATCAATAAACCTAGTTTTCTTTATTGCAAATATAGCCATGATTTATTTTCTTTTATTGATTTTTTTATATCAAAATCACTCAGTTGATGTTTCATTTGTCTTCATGTAAAAGTCTCTAACACAAGTGAAGTTACTAAATGCAGTTTTATCTCCACTTAAAAAAAAATAATCCAGGAAAATGTGAAATCTTTCTTAAATGATAGTTTTATTGTAACATTCTGTATAAAATGATATGGTTATATATGTTAAACCAACTTAGCGGTAGATTTATAGTGTCAAAATTGCAAGGAGCCCCTTTATAGGGGTCCAGAAGACAATCCAAATAGGCATATGATAAATAATTCTCTTCATTTATAAGAGGCCCTCAAAAATATGAATGCTTTGACATAACTTGCAGTCTCAGATAATAAAGAGAATATTGATCAGATGCTAGGATGTCGGTAAACGGGAAAGTAGGATCGTTTAGTTCTTGACAGAACTTCTTGTTTACAAAATCTAAAATTGAAGGATTAAACAAAAAAAAAAAAAAAAAATTCTAACTAAATAAATCTGCTCTGGTTTACTATAAAAGGGAGACACAAAGCAAAATACTGGAAACTGTACCATGTACTTCCACTGATTTAAATCTAGTCTTTAGGAGGACTTGCTAACATTTGTGATCCCAACAAGGATTACCGACTTTACACTGGAACAATGTTGAGTGTTGTCACTTTTAATGTTTATGTCACTTTTCTCATTATGAGAGATTTTTATTTTAACGTTGAGTAGATAAGGAGAGTATTTTGTTAGAGCACCTTTGTCACTTTATAGAATTTTGAACTTATTTAAATCTCTTTATATTTTATAAAATTTTAAGGAATTTTCTTCAAATTCGATCTTATTTGCCCTGATGATTCTATGTACCACGTTTTGCCCTAACATAGCTGTGGCTAGTAGTTTTGAAAAGTGGCTAGTTCATTTTATTTAGTTACCAAAGTAACGCCTTTAATTGCCATGTGGCAAGTAATTAATTTTTAAGTCTGTTTTATGTGCTTGGTATGCATGCTGCAATATGAAATAGAATATTTTCTTATAGTTAAGCAGCAGACAACAAGAAGAAGAGATGGACTTGGTATATACCCAGTATTTGCAAGCTGCGTTTCTGCTCAGCCAAGCAAAATCTGACCTGGGAAACAACTCTAAATGTGCTTTAGTTAGTAGAGAAAGTTTATTATCTTTATTTGAAAAAGTTTTAATTTCAAGAGGTTTTTTTTTTATTTTTTTAAAAGTCATGTAAATTATTAAGGATAACTTGTCTCAGTTATTAATAATCTATCATCTGAATGAGTTTTTAAGAATATGACTTTGCAGATTCAAAACATGTGTAGGATGCTGTAGGATTTTAAGACTGCCTTTTAAAAAAGTGCTCTGTTTGTCTGAAAGTATTGAAGATTTTTGAAATTTATTATTCGTTTAATGTTTTTTTTTTCCCTTCCCTAACACAAAACATTAGTAGAAGGTCTTGTCTTGTTATGACTTAAAATTGCGGGAGATATTAGTTAAATATTTATCTTTTGGTTATGAAAACTTACTGACACATATAAAATATTAGGACCAATTGAAAGAACTAGTTTTTGTTCTTATTATAGAACTTGTTTAGAGATTCCAAGGTATATAGAACTCAAATTATAACTTACAAATTTTAAACACAATTCTGAGCTTTTATTCATGCAGTTGATGACAATTTCATTGCCAGCGGAGGTAGGAGACAGCTCAATGATTTAACAATTTTATTTTTTTGCAATTTCTATTTGTTAACAAAGAAAATATTTGCAATTCATTGGGGCTCCCAAACTATTTTGCTTTGCGGTATACCTTTGAAGAATGATTGTTTTCAAGGCACCGCAGTCCATCTTTATTATTCATACAGATATCATGCACACTCGGCAGCACCCACTTTGGGAATCTCTGATACATGAAAAAGGATTTTTAATTTTCCTTTTGATTTTGCAACTATCAATTTTTAGTTACATCTTTTGTAGTAGTATCTTTCCTTTTCTGTACTTCCCACGCTATCTAGAAAAATTGAAATATACTTCAATTTTATGTGTTCGGACTCAAGATTTATCTTAACATAAGATCCACATGGGGGGGGGGGGGGTGCTAAATATTTAGTTTAATAGTTTCATTCGTACTTTCTCTTTTATATATTTTTTTCTTTTTTAAACTGAACAATGTAAAACGTTTTTCTTTTTGACGCATTTATGATTGACGTTTCCGTAAAATGCTGGCCTTTTTTTTATTTCAGCTCTCTTAAGTAATATAAAATCATTAATTTTCTCTGATGTTCAGTCTGTCAGTTATGTATCTTTTAAAAAACCTTCTCATTTATGTTATGTGTGTATGTATTCAATTTTAGTTATGACCCCAATTTCTGTTGTTGATTTTCCTTTACTTTTGCAGTAATACAAACAGTTATTTAAATTCTGCTTTTAAACATGATGAAACAATAAAACTATGTCCTTAATATACATTGCAGATAAAAAGAATTACTAACAAGAAATGTTCTTTTATGCAAGATGTGTTCTGTCATATTCTATTTGTATAATATGTACGATTCCAAAAATTTCTGATGTTTTATGTTTACCTATTCAGAAATTTTTTTTTCAGTATTTTAGCTTTATTTCTGTATACTTTTGTAGGAAAAGTATCACAAAATGTGGCGCTTATCACAAGTTTATCTGCATAATGACCAAGCTGTGCGCAAATGTTTGTCATTAGTTCAGTGCCTACTACAGACGTATGAGCTTCTTAAAGAGAAAGTAAGTCAGCAAGGATTTTTTCTTTTTTATTTTAGATACATGGTGCTGCAAAAATTCGGACAAAGTTAATTCATCATAGAAAATAACTCATTGCTTTTTATTCCGCATTCATTAATTTTTATACAGCACTTTAATCTTTCAATTCATCTTTTAGTTTATGTATTATTTTTTGGCTTGTTTATAATATCAAGCAAAATGATACTTCCAAGAACTCTTTCAATGATTGTAAGGTCATCAATAAGCGAGTTCAACAAAATCTGGGGGCTTCCATGAGAAAGCTTGCTTGTAAAATGTGAATAAATGACCGATCAGTGAAGGGAATGAGAAAAGTGGAGCTTGTAATAAATCGTCACAAGTTGCAAAAAGTTCGGCTTCTCAGTCAAGAAAACAAACCAGTGCAGCTTCAAAGATGTCGCAAATTTTTGAGAAAGGTGGAAGGTTCAAGGAAGTGCTGGAAAAGATGCTTTCTACCTCCAGCATGCTCACAACATCGAAAAAGATAAAAATCTGGTCTGTAGACAGTGCAAGTTCCTCAGCAACTACTGAACATTGCCAAAATCCAAAGTTAGTCATAGTCTGGAAATGAATTTGCTCAAACACTTCTGGTTTTTGTGGATGAGGTAGTTAAAATGAATCAATAAAGTGTGCCAATAGGGAATTTTGGAAGCTGTTGCGTTTCCATGTGTCATAAACAACTTCAGCAATTTAAGCTGGACATTGGAATAAGACTTCTCACCTGCTCACAAGGCCAAAAAGACAAGTGGTGGAAGGTGCATTTTCCAAACATGATGTCATCCATAGAATGGCTACTTTACTTGCTGGATCTCAATCCCATGGATTACAGTGTATGTTGTTACACTTTGTACTTTAAGGCCCACCAGCGGCGCGGCGTAGCGTAGGATTTTGCCGCCCGGGGCATGCACCATATTTGCCGCCCCTTCTCTTTTCTCCTGCCCCCCCCCCCCCGCCCGAGAAATTATGACATTTTTAATTTTTTGCTAAATGAAAACATAATTTTTTTTTAAAATCCACACCATGTTTTACATTTTAATGTATTCATCCTACAACAGGAAATGCTGATCGAAAAATGCTAATAAATCTTTTTCTAAAATTACTGAAATATGAGAGATAATATTTTCCTTAAATGAAAACATTTAAAGCAGAATAATATGAAACAGCACTGTGCGAGCATGCCAACGCTGGTGATAACGGATTGCATGCTGCATGCAGACAAGTTTGATTTGAAGGGAGAGGGGATAAAAAAGCTTTTGATGCAGATTTAGTGACACATAATTTGTCATAAAGAAAAGAAAAGAAAAAAAAACGGCGCCTCTTTAAAACAAAAAAAAAGGATCTCAAGCTATTGTTGCAGAATTTGCTGCCCCTCGCAAAGTGCCGCCCGGGGCGAGTGCCCCCTTTGCCCCTCCCACGCTACGCCACTGAGGCCCACCCTAAAACAGACAAAAGCTTGGACTATGAAGCAACTGCTTCTGCAGGAGTGAGGTAGACATGGCTCATTGCTAAAAATTTCAACGAACGTTTGCTTTTGTGTGCAAAAAGCAGCTTGTTTAAAAAAGTTTAAATATATTTGTTAATATAAATCTATGCTCGTTATTATGAGATATATCTTGTTAATTAATGTATATATATTTTTTCGTATTAAAGTATATTTAAAAAATTTTGTCCGGGTTTTTTTTGCCACACTGAGTGTTTTGCTTTCCAGCTTTTGTTTTATTAATTGTTTTGAAATGCTTTATAGTACAACTGGAAGCTTTTCTGATATAACTATTATGCATGTAAATTAATGTGTGCCCTCTCTGCTAATCACCCAGAATAAATTAACAGCAGAGTGTTAAAAAGAATGACAACTTGCTCATCTGTCTAATGACAGTTAGCTTTGATTGAGTTAGCTTTTTCCTTAAAATTGGTGTATTAGGGCTCGTTTCCAGTTGTTTTCATTGGTTGGAATGTGAGGCAAGGGAAGGATGCAGAACACAGGGGTATGCAATACCTTAAATGCAAAATCTGTGATAGTTTAGCAGTACTATCAACTGGATTTCTGTAGCGTAAGTTAAAAATACAATTGAAATTAAGCATGTTTATTTTCAGGAAAAAGTGCTCAAATCTGTTGTTGACATCGTTCCCACACTAAGAAGTCAGTATGAGAGGATAGCCACAGCTGTTGACTCTGTGAGACATCAGTTACTAGTCAAGAATGTTTCTTTACCAGATTCTAATTGTGAAGGTATTGATAATTAGTTATGATTAAGATTTTTTAATTTGTGATGGGAAATACAGTCGACGCTCAATATCTCGACTTTGCTTAACTCGAATTTCCATTTGTGTCGAAGTTTTTGGGTGGTCCCAAATGGCTGTAATGTTGTACAATGGAATCCCTCCCCCCACCCTTAACTCAAATTCACTTTGCTTATCTGGAAGTTGAAGACAGCCTATCTAAAATATTTAATGTCCTAACTTGTTCTTATTAAATTTTTAGAAGCGACATCAACCAACCACTTGAGTTTCAAATGTCTGATAGAATTTTTACTGCCATTTTTACAATTTGCTTCTGTAGTAAGGGAGCAATTTTTCCTATATTGAGGGCGTAATTTAATTGACATGCCCCCAGGTCAAGTCCAGACAAGAGAAAAGACTGAAATGTGCTTGCTATTTAACATTTTCTAAGCAGTTATTTAAAGATGAGTTCTTTTCAGTGACTCTATTAGAAATTAGTACAAAATGGGAGATAAACTTAGAGTTTGAAGAGGAATTAGCAATACAAAGCATTCATATGACTTATCCTTACCCTCTGTAATGAGTGGACAGTGTACTCATGCAGTGTCCTATCGATCCCTTGGGAGAAAGCTAAACCAGAAAAATTCCGCACTTGAAGAAGTTACACTGATAGCAGAACTGTTGAATTCTCAACTGTTAGAAAAATGTACAAAGAAAGTGCAATTTTTAACAATATCTTTTAATGATTTTTCTTAATATTCCTATTTTTGTGCTTCTAGAAAAGAAAACAGAAGTTTTCGTTTTTTTTACTGTGCATTTGTGGTTTGATATTCCTAGCAACCACTACAAGTGTCTTATAAAAGAAATAAATTAAAATTTTCGGTTGTCTCGAACTTCTGTCATGTCGAATATTTTGCTTGGTCTCTTCGAGATAACGAGAGTGAGTCGACTGTATATTGCAATATCATTTAAGAACATTACCATGTTCTCCTTGATCAAGAAAATCTTTTCCATTCATCGCTCAAAAGGATCAAAATTTCTCGGAAGTGATTGCTGCTAAGAAATATTCAGAAATACTATCACCTTTGTTAAACTTTCAGTAGAGAATTTAATATACCTATTTGAAACGTTCCCTGTTCTTTATAAGTAATAGATAAAGATATATGATTTGTATATTTGCCAGATATTATCCAATTGTAACTTGTAGCTTTAGTTCTAAGTCCCTTGCTAATCATTTATGTATAGTAATTCTCGTTTTATATCATACATTAAAGGTCTCTTTTTTTTTTAATGCAGTAAAGCTGCTTTGTTTATTTGTTTTGTAATTTGTAAAAATATTTTGAGGAGTTAATAGCTTTAAAAATGATCATTTCATACCAGTTCCTAATTGAAATTTTATAACTATATACTAATCCATAAGTTTGATCATTTTGCTAGCAAAACTATTTTTGCTAGGACAATGGCAAAAACTGGGAAAATTAGTGAAAATTTAAAAAAAATAGCAAAAAAACTTCATAATTATGTGAATAGCTATTAAGGCTCAAATCAGAATATTAAAAGTCTCAGCCGTATTATTTTGATAATTAAAACAATATTAAATAATTCTCAAACAAAAACTTAAAACAGACTCGGGGATAACATTGCAAAACTTGTGTTGAAAGTTCAACTAAATTTGAAGAACATCAAATATTTTATGAAGCATTTTTTTATATTGAAGTTACCTATAGCTTAATATGAGTTAAATTATTTTTTTACACAGGAAACTGTACAAAAGAAAACAGCTCCACTCTTTTTTAAGCATTGTGGTTGAAGCATTTCATTTTTTTTTTTTTTTATGTCTATCAAATTAGGTTTACGCTTTAAATTATAATATCCTCATATCTCAGTTATTTCTAAACGTTTTCTAACAAATCCAGGCATACATAAGTAAAGCACAAATTTCTAAGAAAAAGTTGTGCTTTATAAACATTGCTTTTTCAATTGAGTAATAAAAGCAATTTTAATCCTTTGCATTTAACCATTGTTGCAAAAGCAAAGTTGATAAGAAGTCCATAGTGCGGTAACTATGACAACCATAAAAGGAAAAGTGTGGAGAGTGGAAAATTAATTTTGCTTTCACACACCAGCTCTCGTTACAGAGTATAGTATGGTATGACTCAACTTTTGTAAATAATGCTTGATACATAAACACTACAGTTGTATGAAATAACTTCTATTTTCTTTAATTTTTTAGGCGAACAACTGACCAACCACTTAAATGAAGTTTGTAAATTATTAAGTGAGATAATATCTGCAGTGCCTGCCATTGATGAAATAAACTCCTGTGCCACTAATCTCGACTCTTTTGCTTCTAATGGAGAATCTTTAGTTTCCGAAATTGAAAGGTAAAATACAATTAAATTTACCAAAGCAATGATTTTGTGCGACAGCATATTATGTGTTTTGCTTCTTATGCGTCTTTGATTTCATTCATTTTTATAGTTGTTTATATTTTAGCATTGATATGTAATTTGATAAATATTTAGATCACTTAATTTTTCATAATATATTATTTCTACTTTTTCCTTTCACCTTTTGCAAATAAGAGTATTGTATACAGTGCTGGATTTACTTATTAGCTGAACAAGTTATACCTTAAGGGAGAGCTTAAAATGAGTTGTAGGGGAATGTTGGCAAAGTGAAATGGTAAAATATTTTTAGTTTGTAGCGCCACCTACCAAGCAATATTTTGACTAAGTTCCTAAACCAATAGTTGATTCCTGTCAAAAATAAATAGTTCGAAAGACCAACGAAAAAAATTTCACAAGTTATTTTCAAAATTTGATTTGTTGTAATATTTGTGGTTTTTCAAAAACTTCTTGTTTGTATAAAATGATGAAATTCTTATAATTATCATTTTAAGTACTGATTGAGATCTACTGACGTCCAGTACAGTACTTATTCAGTTCACATTAGGCATATTTTGATTTTAAAAATTTCCATGCAGTTTGTCAGCTGCATGTGGGGCAAAGTGGAGGGAGCAAAGTGAAATCTTACTACTATTATATATGCGAAAGTTTGGATGGATGGATGGATGTATGGATGGATGTATGTTTGTTCCTCTTTCACGCAAAAACTACTGAATGGATTTTGATGAAACTTCTACCATAATGTAGCTTATACATCAGAATAACACATAGGCTATAATTTATAACGATATTCAAAAAAGTTCAATCGGTAGCGCCTTTTTCGTTCCAATTTAAGGTACATATTTCTCCTAAAGCAAAAGGCATTGACCAAACTAATTCAGTATTTAGTGTATCATCTCAACTCCCTGTAGAAAGCTAAAATTGCGGGCATCATTTCTTCTTTCCGTATTTAATGTTCAAGGCTTTTCTCAAGTCAAATCATGAAGGGTTTTTTTTCCAGCTTCACGTGGAATATCCATGCTTTTACCATAATTTGTATTTAAAACGTTTTGTAGTCTTAGTTGTGTAAGTAGAATATTTATCCTGAAGCAATGTGTTTCTTAATGTGTATTGCTGCGTGAAAATATTATTTTTTAGAATAAATTGTATTCCTTTATTAGTAAATTGTTCACTGTATCAATTATTTTCACAAGTTTCGTAAATTTGTCGGTCCTGTTTAGTCGGGTAACGGATAAACGAATAAAATATCCTGGAACTGGATATTTCTCATGCCATATTCGCAATACTAAAGATTCCGCTTAATCGAATTATCCGCTTAATCAAATAATATTTCTTGGAACCGACAGTATTCGTTTGAGCGGGGCCGACATTATGTGTTTTAGAGTATCGGCAATGTAATCGCATGAAGAGATTGGCAACTAATAAATGGATTGGGTTCATTATTTTCCAATTTAATGGAACTTTAAATACAACTAATAAATGGATTGGGTTCATTATTTTCCAATTTAATGGAACTTTAAATACAACTTTGCGGTATTTTTAAAAATTTGTTTGCGCTGACTGGGCGGGTACTTACATTTGGTCACTTAGAATCCAATCGAACAGGTATCTTTCCGCATTTTTTGCAAGAATATTATAATAACTATATATGGGTAATTTTTTCACCTGACGCCAGTTTTGGCGCCAAAGACTATGTAATAATACTTTACTTCTTACACGATATAACTAAAATAAAACGATTGTTGTCTGATATTTGTAGACTGCGCCAAAATCTTAATCATCGAGATAATACTCCCACAGTTGAAGAAAAGTTCAGGTTTTTTTTTTGCCCGATTCCGTACGTTGTCATTAAAAAACTTTTAAAACTTACGTCAAAGCGTAAAGTAATCCGCATACGAAATTAATCAAACCCCAAAACTAAAATTACCATTAATTTATTTTTCGCACAAATAATTGTCAAATGCTCCCTACTAATTTCGAAATCACTTTGGACAAAAACTTTTAGCGTCATTTCATGGTCAGCAATATTTTCTCAGCATTAAATGACAATTTTTCTTTGACAAAAATTACTGACTTAATAATACTTCAGTATATTTTCATAAAGTAGAGAGGGGAGCAAAATTATCCTAAGTATCCCAAAACAATTACCGCAAATTTAGCGACATTTTAAATCGTCAAAGCGAAGCGTACGTTTTGAGTTCTTTTAGTTTAGGGGAAAAAAAGGGATTATAAATTGTTTCTCAATATTTTACTGGCCCAGGCAACGCCGGGTATTTTTGCTAGTAGTTAATAATTTCTTTTCTTTATTAATTCATTTATTGAATCATGTACGTATTTTTTCATTCATTGATTTCTTATCATTCACTTATTTACTCACTCATTAATTCATTTCCTTACTCATTCTCTATTTTATTCACGCATTTATTTTGTATTATATATTTATTAATTTATTTATTCATTTATTTATTTTTTTAATCATTTTTTTTCGTTTATCTACGCATTCATTTGATGAAAATTATTGATAATCATTGAATAGAAAATTTTTCATAACGAAAATATTTTATTTTTCACTTGCCCATGATTTTTTGGGGTGAAAATTTACCACCTTTTTTTGAAAGTACAAAATAACTGCCAAAAATGAAAAATATTTCAACACAAGTTGAATTGCAAAATATATTATTCCTTCTTTATGTACAGTAATTTTCAGAATTTTTTTTCCATTTGTTCCTTTTCAAACAGGTGAGTAAACTTAACTACTTCACTTTGCCCTACCTTCCCTTACTTAAAAAATCGAATTTTATATCCAAGTGTTTGAAAGCCTTGAACATTTAAAAAATTAGATATAAATCCTGAATATTAGAATCTTTAATAAACTCAAGGCGAGAAAGATGCCAAAAGGTGCCAAATTCTGCACCTTCATGCATCCCACAAAAAAAAAAGTTCTAGCATTTCTGTAGCATATTGCTTGAGATCAATTTTTGTGACTTACAAGTTTCATATCTTGCTCTTTATTTAATCCTGAATTCAGTATTTTGGTCATTCTTTTGTTATTTATTTTTATCTTATCTCTACTACTTACTAATAATCTGCTTAGCACAAGAAATAATATTGCACTACCTCTATTTTTTTCGTTTTCTGCACTATTTATGATTTAAAAAAATGTTGTTCGTGGAAAGCTTTAGTAGTATCTATTTTTAACTTTAAACATGCTTTTCTTGCAAACTTAGAACAATTTTTTGATGGACTATACTATCAACGATTAAAGGTTAGAGACTGGAAAGTGCAAATGAAGTGCCTTAGATAATTTGAATTGTTCTAGAGTCTTTGAAAATCATGGAATAACTCTTTGAGCCACCTTGAAATTTGTTTTAGTTTTATTTCTTATCATGGATAACCCTTAACGTCTGAATAGTCTGGATGCTACTCTCTTGTAACTTATTTCTAAATTTCTTCATTTCTTTTATAACATTTTATGCCTTTTTTACTATTTATTATTTTAGATTAAAGTCAGTGTTGTGTTTGTCAGTGGGTTAAATGTTCAAAGTATGCTAACAATGGTTAACTAGATATATTTTACCTTTGTTAGTCAATCACAATTATATTTGAAGCTTTTGCACTCAGTACTATTGTAGAATTAAAAAATACCCATGATAAACAATAAAATTCCCAAAATCATTATTAAATGATTTTATGCATCCTTGTTTAATATTTTAAACATGAATAATTAATTTGAGTGTTTAAAACATTAAAAATAAGAGCAAAATTGTGAAAGTACTTATTTCTGGAATACCTCATTAAAATTCTGGCATTTAACGCTCATTTTACTAAACAATGAAGTCTTAAAATTATTTCTACTAATGGTTAGTTTATATTAAATGCTGATATCAGGTCAGGGATATATTGCTTTCTGCCACCATATATTTTTTATGCCAACCTCAATTGAAATATATATTAAATCTGTATCAACAAAACTACTGTAATGTGATTTTTTGTGGCAAAAGAAAGGTTAAAACTTTGATTAACCAATTTTGTTTCTTTTGTGAAATATTTGTATTTGAGCTGAAATTTTAATAATTGAAAATTCATTTAAAACCTGGATATACGTTTAAAAAATGTAAAGACATCTAAATATGCGAGTGAAAAAAAATTAATTAAAATCAAGTGTTATGTTATATTAATGTGTAAAATCTGTGTTCTAATTTGCTTTTTATTATTTATAATATTTCAGATGCTTAAACATTCTTGAAAAATTAAGGCAACTCCTTCTTTCTGAAGCTGCTTTTGTTTTATAAAATTTGGAACTTGATGTTTGCAAAATGTTTGTGCTTATTGTACTAATAAGATTTATACTAACCTTTAAATTAACAAAGAGTTTTTTTTTTTTTGATTAAAAAAAAAGATAAAAATGAAAGTAAAAAATGAGTTGTAAATATTATTTTGTAATAAAATCTGATGAAAACACATGACTTTTTGGTGCCATTCTTAAAATACATAAATATTTTTAACACTTTGACTGTGCCAAGCTGCAATATAACTCTTAGTACATGATCTTAGCTGATAGAGTCCACTTCGAGTTAGCTTGTAGTTCCTGGATTTGCTGTTTTCATACATATTTGAGCACACTATGCCATTCGCTGGCATAAGTAGAGATATTTGGCTTCGGTGAAGGCACCATAAGCCACACCAAACCAGCTCACAAGTGCATTTGTTTTAACTCAGCATATTCTACGATTTTTTTCGTAGCTTAGAAGTCAATATGTTAAACTAAAATGAGTATGGTTGTCAGTGTCACACCCATGGGGAGAGTTAAGGGGCTTGAGCCCCTTCCAGAAGCATAAAGATGAACCCTCTTGATAAGCCCAAACAGCATAAAATTAAGTTTTTTTGGACTTAGAAATTTGTGAAGAAATAGTCCCCATCCCGCTTCTTCATTTCATCAAAAAATAACTTAACACAGTTTTTTTAAAAACTCTGTAGTTCTTCAAATTCGAAAATTTTCCTTAGCCAATCCCAGAAAACAATTCTGGGTACGTCACTGATGGTTGTAAGAAATGCAAACAAATGAAGAAACTTTTTCACAATTATGTACAGTGGAACTCCGGTAACTTGACAGCCTCAGTAAGTCAATATTTATTTTTCCAATGGTTGGTTCAATGTTAATTACAATGAGTGCAAGCTTTTCTGACAACACACATTTACAGGAACCTCTAAGTCGACATCCACTGACTATTTTAATTCATATTTTGGTTTGCTACGAATATTCTTTAACATTAATCTTTTCTGAGAATTCTGCTATTTATGGGTCAGTCAATTCATTGTTTTCCGGAAAAGCTCTTTAAGAATTCCCACTAACTAATACCCAGAGGAGACAGCCACCACATTTCATGCTGTTGGTGCAGTACGAGGGCTAGGAAGGGGTTTGACTTTCATTTTTTAGTCTTTGTTTTTCAAAGCAACATTTTTTAAAATTAATTTTAATGTTCATAAGTTCAATTTTTCTTTAATTCTGATAAATTGTACATTTATTGGTATAGAAAATAAACTTTTATTTAACAGTAACTATCAGTTCTTATTCTCTCCCATCAATATTACTTATTTGTTGGATCTATTACAGGTGACATAAAAAAAATTAAAATTATAATGTGTGTTCCAATTCACCCCTATCAGCGAGGTCAATTGGAACACCTTTAAAAAGTTGTGTATAAATAAAACGGTTCAACATGTTTTGTTTTCGCTTGGAATATCAAGAGTAAACCAAGACCAAAGTTTTTACCCCAAAATCAAATCAAAAAAATACTTTACGATCAAAATTGAGAAGTTAACTGATTCACTCCATTTTAAAGTACTTACAATAGCTTTAATAGGCGTTTTAGAAAGTTTAGAAACTTTCCTTTGATTCTTTATGCCTCGACGGGACTCAGAAGTCCCGCGAATATTAATTTAATTATATGAATCCCAAATGGCTGAAATCATGCTGAAGCTTTTGAGTACCACTCCTTGTACTTCACCAAGAGGCTGACAGATGGTACCTGCGATCGGTAACAGTTTTCTTGGGGGCCCTAATGCGTAGGGGAAGTTAGACCCCCTAAAATTTCGAAATTTTTATGCTTGGTAAAAATGTTTGCTGTATTTGTAACTAAAAAAAAAAAAAAAAAATGTAAACTTTCATTGTTAACGTAATTTGGGACATATAGGGTAAAATATGTACTTTGGAATTAGTAAAGCAATTTAGTACAAAAGTAAGGTTCAAAATTTGAGGATGAATTTTTTAACATGCAGTAAAATTTCCGAATTTTTTTCCCGAGCGTCGAAAACTTTAGCATTTTCCTGATTTCACTTCAATCTTTTAAAATTAAACACTAAAGAAATTAATACTAACATGCTCTATATTTCATACTTAATCAAAAACTTCTTATGCTAAATTCCCGACTATGAGACGTATGAAAACTCCGCCTTCTGTGTTCGCGAACCTCATGTACACTAGGGTGGAGCGAAAAAAGTGCATTTTTGATTTTCGTAAACGTGTGCCTTTCATTTACTGTGAATGAGGCTAAGTAACAATTCTGTAAAATATTTCACTTTTGTGACGTCATCTTTAGTCTGCACATTTAGCTTAAAGTTTTGAAATTTTTGATTTTTTTTAGATTTTTCAATTTTTTTTTTTTTTTTTTTTTAATATTGCAAATGATAAAACTAGTGACGGGTGGTTATTAAATGGAAGAAAATGGTTTGAAATATACAAGGAATTTTTTAAAACCATTTTAAATTATGATTTCAGTTCGTGCATTACCCTCAAAGTTCATCAAATTTCTCAAAATTTCTGATATTTTCAACATTTTTTAACTCAGTATCTAGTCTCAATATTCACTTGAAGTGTCTTCAAACCTGATTTTATTCATTTTGTTATTACTTTGAACTGTACAACTCTTCGCTAGCTCATATGGAACTACCCAGGACTCACCACGGGGAGGTGACCGCACTTCAAGTCCTACACGTGAGCCCTTCCTTCCTACCAATGCGAGCACGTATTTACATTTCTTAGATACGCTTTTAACAGTTAAATTGTTCCTTTGTGTCGTAAATTGATCAAATATTTCTGTCAGAAATCCTCGTTTTTACTAACTTTTTTTTCTCCTATGATTGCATACCAACTTTGAAGAATTTGTGACCTATTTGACAGCTCTTTCAACTGATTGAGTATTGAATGGAAGTTTAAAAAGAGCGCATTCCGAAATCATATTTAAATTCTCAGCTTACAGTACACCTCAAATTCAAAATATTAGAATAATTGAGAAAAAGTGATAAAATGGAAATAATTGTCCATTTATTTATTTTTTATACTAAGTTATTGCAATTAAATTGCTTATAAATGAAAAATGGAATGCTTATATAATATTTTAACTTAAACAATATCTTAATACTATTATAAATGTGAAAGTTTGGATGGATGGATGTTTGTTCCTCTTTCACGCAAAAACTACTGAACGGATTTTAATGAAACTTTTACCATAATGTAGCTTATGCATCAGAATAACATATAGGCTATAATTTATAATGATATTCGAAAAAGTTCGATTGGTAGCGCTTTTTCATTCCAATTTAAGGTACATTTTTCGCATAAATCCGCAAAGGCTTCTATCAAACTAATTCAGTATTTAGTGCATCATCTCAACTCCCTGTCGATAGCTAGAATTGCGTGTATCATTTCCGCTTTTCGCATTAAATGTTCAAGGCTTTTCTCAAGTCAAATCAAAAAGTAATTTTTTTCTAGCTTCATGGTTAATATAAAAGCTTTTACATAGGCATTGGAAACGAATGCGCGTCAGCAGGCAAACGAGCTTTTACTATGATTTGTATTTTAAAGCATTTTGTAGTCTTAGTTGTAAGTAGAATATTTATCATTAAGACAATGTGTTTTTTATTGTGCTTTGAAACGTGCAAATATTATTTTGTAGAATAAATTGTACTCCTTTATTAGCAGATTGTTCACTGCATCAATTATTTTCTCGAGTTTTGTAAATATGTGTTTTAGAGTATCGGTAACGTAATCGCTTGAAGAGATTGGCAACTGGATTAGGTTTATTATTTTCCAATTTGATGGAGCTTTAAATACAACTTAACGGAATTTCTTAAATATTTTTGCGTTGATTGTTCACTTTTTCTGGGCACTTACAATAGGGCAGTTTCTTAGTATCCGATTGAACTGCAATTTTGCCAAATTTGCTGCAAGATTTCAATAACTGAGATTCTCCTCGATTTTTTCAACTGACGCCAGTTTTTGTGCCAAAGATTACGTAATAATACCTTACTTTTTACACGACATAACCAAAATAAAACAATTATTATCTGATGTTTATCGACTGGCGGCAAAATCTCAATCATAGATATAATACTCCCACATTTGAAAAGTTGGAGATGATTGAGATTTTGCCGCAGTCGATAAATATCAGATAATAATTGTTTTATTTTGGTTATGTCGTGTAAAAAGTAAAGTATTGTTACGTATTTTTTTCCTTTTGTTTTCCCATTCCGTATGTTTCCATTAAAAACCTTTTTAAAATTATGTCAAAAAGTAAAGTAATCCACATACTAAATTGATAAAACCCTTAAACAAGACTAAAATTACCACTAATTTGCATTTTTGCATAAATAACTGCTAAATGTTCCCTATTAATTTCGAAATCATTTAGGACAAAAACTTTTACCGTCATTTTATGGTCAGCAATAGTATCTCAACATTTAATTTCCATTTCTCTGTGACAAAAATTAGTGACATAATAATACTTAATGTATTTTCATAAAGTAAGGAGGGGAGCAAAATTATCTTAGGTATCCCAAAACACTTTACGCAAAAATTTGGCGACATTTTAAAAATTGTCAAAGCGGTGTGTTTTGAGTTCTTTCAGTTCAAGGAAAAAAAAAACAAAGGTGAATATATAAATTGTTTCTCAATATTACTGACCCAGGCAACGCCGGGTATTTTTGCTAGTATAAAATAATATAAATTAGATATTGCAATGGACTTCTGAAAAAAATCAAAATATTAGAATAAAATTAACTTTGGTTCAAAATATTAGAATATTTTATTTTATGCAAAATATTATTGTATGAATATGAAGTAAATGGCAGTTAATACTTTGTAGCATCCCCTTTAGCTTTAACAACACCGTTCAATCGATTTGAAATGCTACAAATAAGTTTCTTACAAACATTTCGATCAATATTAGACTAAATAGACTTTATACGTGCCACTAACTCAGTTTTATTTGAAGGAGGATTTTCTTGGAGTTTTTTCTTCATTATATGCCACACGTTTTCGATGGGATTAAGGTCTGGTGACTTTGGTGGCCAAGGAAGTACCTTAATGTTGTCCTGATTGAACCAATTCTTAGTCGACACTGATGTCTGAGATGAAGCTAAATCTCGTTTAAAGATGAAATCATCTTCAAACAAATCTTTTGACGAAGGAATCATGTAATATTCCAATATTTCTTGATCTATCTGAGAATTAACCTTTTTGTAGACGATGCATAACTTTCCAGGTCCTTTTACGCTCATGCAACCACAAGTCATCTCACTAACCACACAAGCAGCCAATTTCACCGGGCGTTTAAGACATTCTTAATCAAATTCTTCTTGCTGCATTCTCCAAACTCCAATACCTAGATGACCATTAGGGTGATTCAGAAATGTATGGAAAAAAATAAACTTTGTATTTTTGTGCGTCTTACACTCTTATTTTGTGCCACTATATACACAGATTATTCGTGCAAAATTTTGGCAAAATATATTAATATTTAGAGGTCGCTCAAACTCCTTGAAATTTCGTGATATTGACAAAAACGTGATAGTAAATGATATCTATAGAGAAAAGTAGCCTTTGTATTTTTGTGCGTCTTACCCTCTTATTTTGTGCCACTATATACACTGATTATTTGTGCAAAATTTTGGCAAAATATATTAATATTTAGAGGTCGCTCAAACTCCTTGAAATTTCGTGATATTTATAAAAACGTGAACGTAAATGATATCTATGGAAAAAAGTAGCCTTTGTATTTTTGTTCGTCTTACCGTCTTATTTAGGCCTTTATATACACTGAATTATTTGCCCAAAATTTTAGTAAACTATGTTTACCTTTAGGAGTACTTCAATTTTTGTGATAGTGCACAAATGCGAACGTAAATAATAATAATAAAGATACTTTATTGCTGTTTTTTTCTCTGAAGAAAAAAACGTGCAATCACAAAATGAACTATGTATCTGAAAAACCAATGAAATGCAGAAAAGTATGAAAACTAATCAAATACGGAAAAAATATAAAAAACAAATTTAAATAAATTAAATATATAGTAGTTCGCTTATTAATTCTTGCAATATTTTTTAAGGTTACATTTTTGCAACTTTGAAACCTTTTCTGTGTTCCTGTACCACTTGAAGAAGATACTGTCTTTGTTTTTCGTCGTTAGTGATAGTCTTAACAAATGCTTCAATAAGGTCCATGCCACGCTCCGTATTGTAGTTTACAATCCTCAGTTTCTTTGGTAGTATAAAGCCCTGTTGGTAGCTATCTTAAAGATTCGAATGCTCAGGATCAAACAGCTGATATATTTTGAGTTTCTTTTTTACATGAATAAGGACGCTAAAAATATTCTAAATCATTTCTTAGTGCTTGCACAAAAAGGGTTGCTGGGAACCCAGCTCTTAGATATTCTTTCCCATTAACGATAAGAATGTGAAAGAAATCACATTCATATGTTACGAATACCTTTTGTTTGTCCAACTGCAAGTTTGAACTGGTTGGGAAATAAACTTGAAGCCATAGAGAATCTTTAACACAGATATAACACGAGGAACCACTCCTGGGACACGAAAACATACACTAAGAGAAGGTGCTCTGCTCAAGAAAATCGCACTAAGCTCTAGTATCTTCCTTAGACACTTCTTTTACATGGGGGCCATTCCATGAAAAGTGAAACCAATTGGTCAAAAATTCATATTGAAGTTATGTTGCTATGTTATACATCATTTTAAAGCTTAAGATGTATATTTTAAGAATCCTGCATTGGTTTTTTGGTGAGAGTTAGAATAATACTTGTTTTCTTAGTTGGAAGTACGATATTCACGAACTTGTAAAAATCAGAAAAAAGAACACATTTTCAAATGCATATTTCTCATCGAAAAATAAAAACAAAAATAACTACTTGTAGCACAATTTTAACTACTAAGACGGTACTATAATAATATGCATTCATTAATTTCTTTTGAATTGATCTAAATGGTGTAATTGAAGTTTGAAAAAAAGAAGTTTGATGTTACGTCTGTAACAAAAAAGAAGCAAAAGTTGTCATTACGTCCTAAAAAATCAAAATTAAAAAAAAAAACCCTTAATGGTCCTTTTGGCAAATTCTTAGAGTAATTGCCCACCATAGTTAAAAATATTGCAACTGATTTAGTTTTTAAATTAATGCTGTTACAGACGTAACATTTCGGACATAACAAATGGCTCTATGTTACGTCCGTAGCAAAAGTATTTCCAATTAAATAGGTAAAAAGCATAGGATGAGCAATACATGTATATAGCATAATATGGTACGAGTACTAAAGTTTCTGGTATTCTGATTTTGAAATTTTTAATTATGTCGGCATGTAATTGAAATTTATTTCTTAAGATTAATAAAATACACATATGGTATAACTGATTATAATTTATACCTCAAGTGGCATTTTTTTGCTACGTTACATGGAAAGGGAGCTGTGGATGGAGTTGGGGGTATGGTCAGGCACCAGGTGTGGCAGAGAGTAAGATCTAGAACAGCATTTGTCAACGACGCTCTTTCCTTTTTTCAGTGTGCAAACTCCATTGCAGAAAAAGTTAAAATTATTTATATGCCCCAGGAAAATGTTTTTAAGCTGACGCCAAAATTGGAAGAACGGTGGGCTAACATCGCGAATTTGCCAAAAGCCCGCGAAATGCATTGTTTTCGAACAGAATACGAAAATGCCGTTCGAATTTCGAGAACGTCGGACGAAAAAGGACACATTTTTTCATTCAAAAAAAAAAAAAAAATTATCAAAATTGACCAACTGTCACCAAGAAGGTTAAATTTTAGTTTGGTACTAGTATTCTGCTATATCATCCAACATTTTCAAATTTTTAAGTTCTCCTAAGACCAATCACTGATTCCAGGGAGAAATTTACTTTTTCCGATTTTTTTATGTATCAGTCTCATTATGCATTAATTTTAAGAATACAAATAAATAAATTTGTGTGAAGGCCCTTCTAAACTTTTCTTGTGTCAATCTTTCTTGGAAATAATTGTCTTAAGATGCATTAATTCATTGTTACATATTGACATATCGGCATATGCTCTCAACTCTCCCAGACTTACCCAAATTTTCTAGAACTGTTACAGTATAACTTAAAATATTCAAATAATGTGTTAATTAAAGCTACTGTATTGTTTTAGCACAAAAATCTTTGTTTATTCCTGCTTTAAAATACTGTTTTCTACTTTCAAATCAGAGATGTTACGTCTGTAACACCACTTTGTTTCGTCCGTAACAAGTTTATGAATTTTTTTCACTAATTCGGCAGTCAAAATCCACACAATCTTTATGGTTTTAGAAAGCTTGAAGTCTCTAGAATACGTATTAAAAAACAGTTCAAAATTTCCGTATAATTCAGAGGAATTTTGTAAGTTGTATGACATAGTCGAGTTTTTGCTGTTTTGTGAATTACGTCTGTAACAGGCAGTTTTTAATTTCTGTATTTTTTTGTAATTAAGCAATCTGCACGCAAATTTCATGTAGCATAAACATCATCAAGTTACACTACAGGAAAAAAAATGAAGACTTTCATCTGCCCAAACCAGAATTATTAGTGTTCAAAGTCTGCAATTGTTACGTCTGTAACGATGGAATGAGGAATCTGCATGCATTTTTTTTATTTTTTTAAATGAAAGTTCAGGTCATTTCATGACGATAGACACCAATTTCAGTTCAATCGGACGATTAGTTATTTTGCAATTAATTCTTAAAGTCGCCCGATAAGCCCCACCCCCTATTTTCCCCATCTCCGCTGATGCCCGGCTGATGACGTCGCAATTCACTTTACTCCTTCTCACCCTGGGCGCTCGCTCGTAAGTTCCCAATAGAACCGGGTCTCCAAACGTTTTGCCCACGGGCCACTTTTGAAAATTACAAGGCTCGAGGCCAGTCCACCCCTCCCCCTTCCCCCCTGCCCCTCCTAAATAGATATATAGCTCATCATACACATCGTAATTTAGAATCAGATACATTTTTTGTATTAGAAACAGTTGAATTATATGTAATAACTGATGCACCATAGTGCGCCTCGTACAGGGGGACAAGGGGAGGGGATGTCCCCTCATTTACAAAAGGAAAAGGGCCCTTCCCCCTCACTTTTTCAGAGTAAAAAAGTAATGATCGATTGAAATCCTTTTTTTACTCAGTGGATTGATTTATTTTACGGAAGTAAAAACTGCAAATTCTAAAAAACGGACTTCTTTCCAGGCCATTTCATAAGGGTAGAACTTAGAATCGGAAGGCGTATGTCAAAGGTGGCCATCCGTCTTAATTTTTAAGGCCACTTCTCACTTTTTAAATTGGTCTTTTAATCATTAGTGTTAAAATCTATGTAACAAAATTCTTAAAAAAAAGACTTCAGGGGTGCACCAGCCGCCTATGAACTGCACTTTCAGATAAGCGTTGAGGCATTCCTATAATTTAAAAACAAGCTTCAAGTTTTATATTATTCTTCAGTTTCCATTCATAGAATGTAGAATTTTTCTTAGACCATCATAACTAACATTCATTAAACACTGGGGTGAAAAACTGAAATAATCAAAGTTACTTAAAAAATGATTCCAAATTGGTTTATTTCCGAAGCTACCTACTCCATAACATTAAAAATTTCCTACTTAATCATCATTAATTATTATTTGTGAAAAAAAATTACATTTATTACCTGTTAGAAACATTTTGTATAACCTTATTAAATCTTTTATGGACTTAGAAATTTTCCCTAATGTGTTTTTCGAACGATGCTTAATTTCTAAAGAAACAAATCACAAAAAATTATAATGAAATTTTTAAGGGCTAGATTAAGACAGAATACAGAAGCTAAACTACTTGGTGCCAATTCATGATTTAACGATTGATATTGCCTTTATCGTAATATGTGATATTAGCAACTCACAAAATATAAATACACAATAAATTCTCACAGTAGATTAAATTATACCTACAATAGACTTAGCTCATGTATGCATCTGAAATCTAGCCCAAAGCTGCGGGCCAGATTTTAGATACTCGCGGGCCATAGTTTGGAGACCCTTGTAAAATAACATCGGTAGCATTCTCAAGATGGCTCCAAGTACGAACTGCCATTATTTTGTTGAATCTTGTTGCAAATCTTCAACATTTAACACACCAAATTCAATTTTTTTAATGCACAAAAGGAGAAGACAATAATAGTGCAAGAACGATAAAAAAAAATAAATAAAAATAAAAGTAAACTGAAAGCAGTTTGTGTTCTTCACTGTTCTATTGTGAAAAATATTTTACAGTAATTTATTTAACAGTATATTAATTATACAAGACCGGTTTTCATTTTATCCACTTATCGGTATGCATATTTACACCTTTTTTCATTAAAAAGTGTTTTCTTTAGATGAATCTTTCATTACATTGAGCTAAAAATTATGAATATGGAAGATACTCTAGATCACTCCTTTAAAATTAAAAAAGATAATAATTAAATAAAAAAAAAACTCCGAACTGAACTGATTTTATTTTTCCGAAGGATAATCGTGTACAGGTTATTGTTATCATTGCTTGTTTGTTAATGCTTTATTTTCATGTATTGATTTATTCCATTTTGTTCTGCTTCAACTTTGCATTAAAAGCATTTATTGCAATCTGAATTCAATACTCTTTCTGTAATTTCGTGTAGTTATCCAATATCCCCCACGCCCATATCTTTAGGTGCTCGAGAAGCTCTCTGTATTCATTTAATTAAGTAAACAATTTTACTTCGAAGTCATATACTTGTGAATAAAGTGATGTACAATTGAATGTCCGATCTTGACATCGGAATTTCTGGCATCGGAGATGGTACATTCAAGAGGATATACATCTCTCTTTCCCCTTGAATATTCTCCTAAAGATTATAATAAGAGCCCCTTCGTTTTTAATAAACAGCGGTAAGCAACAAGGTCTCCCCTGTCGTTTTCGCCTATCCCCCTCGCTTCTACCGCAACCAGTTTCGCCGTAGCGCAACTCAAAGTGAACCTTGACGTCGAAGCAAGCTCCTCCCCTTTTTGTGTCACGTGAACTTAGTTTCGTTTTTAGCTGATTTTAAGCTGTAATTTCGCAAAATCCTGAGCAGATTTTTAAAAACCGAGTTGATATTTAGGGGTTTGAAGTAATAGACTATTGAAATTAATCAACAGTTCGCGATTACCCGACCCATGCAGATTCCTCATTGCCCGCGGGTAATCAGAAGTTAACTTTGCGCAACTTCCATTACTAGTTGCACGTTGCTCTGAATGTGCTACCAACTCCTCAACCTCATCGATCCTCACACCAGGTTTAAAATTAGAATGTTTTTTTGCTATGATTGCTAAAACCGCTTAAAAAGCAGTATTGTAGATCCAATGGAAGTGGATGGTTCCACGCAATTGCGTGAACATCGCATGTGACCTTGCACGCAATCAAATCATTCTACTTATTTCTTGGTTTATCGGTAAAAATACCGAGAGACCAAGAATAGAATAGATTTTGGTTGTAATACCACAGAAAACACAATGTCTAAAATATAATCGCGGAAAGCACAATATAAAAGTTGCTTCCCTAGTTTTTTTTTTCCCAAGTTCAAACATGCTCCAACCAGAGGTGGCGCTAAGAAATGTCCGACAGGGGGGCAAGCTTGCCCGACAGAGGGGCACAGGTATAATTCAAAAATTTAATTACCCTCCCCCCCTGTCCCCAGTTCTTCAATTTTTTTATAATGCATTCGATTGAAAGGTAATCGTTCTTACTATGAAACTAAAACTAAATAGTATAAGTACAAAGATTAAAAATTTCTAAACCCCCCGACCCAGATTGAAATGAACTACACTGCTCAAAAGCATTTTAAATTTAAATATATATATATATATATATATATTTTTTTTTTTCTAGAGGACAAGGTAAACACGGAAAAGGAAAGATACTCCTTACTAGTAAATTTGTCAGTAGCAAAAGCAGAATAAAGAGGAAAAATTGAGTATTCTTTTAAAACCTCATACTAAAATCAATTTAGCCCTGGATTAGGAGCGGTTTCTTACTGCTTTATATAATTACTAGTATTTTAATTGTTAACAAATAGAAAATGGCGACAGAAAAACATTTTAAATCATTGAGTTTTCTTTTCCCATCGACCGACAATCGTATATCGTAATATACTATATCTAATATCATAAATTTAAGGCTAAGCCGCATTTGCTAAAAAACGTTAGTTAATATTCGAATGCTATGTAACATGGAAGTTCCGAACACATTCTATCAGACGCATTTTTTTTCTTTCTTTTGATACCGTTGTTATAGCTTTTCAAGTATTTTTTCTCTTCAAAAATAGGGAAAAACGTTTTAAAGGTTTTTCATTACTATTTTCGTTAATTAATGTCATTCGAAGACGCGACCTAGCTAAGAATAATCTCAATCAACTCTCCTTTCAAACATTTTTTTTTTTTTTTTGAAATCGGTTCATCCGATTAGGCTCTAGAGTGCCATAGACAGATACACAGATCGACAAACACACAGACACGTCAACTTTATAACCCCCTTCCTTGTTGCGTCGGGGATTGAAAATGGGGATTCTTAAAAATGAGGATTGAATTTCAGAGGATACACGAAACGAAAAAAGGAAATGAAAAACAAATGAAGTGTAATTGAAATTAATAAATAAAAAGAGTTAGCTTATAAACTATTCTGCTTGAGAGAGAAAAATAGGAGCGAAACAAAAGTATCAACACTTTTTTGTTCCCTCGCCTCCGAACACACAAAGTGTGTAGATTTAATTATTAACTTGTTGCTATCTAAATGTGCACATTTTTAAATGAAAGAATGAAAAAAGAAAACATCAAATTCAAATTGCTCCTGCTCCTATTGTTAAAAAAAAGCATTCCAAAAGTTTATAACACACTTACCCAGTTACTTCTGAGTTCTGGAGATGATTTACATCTGTTCTACTGTTAAATTTTAATTCGTTCAAATATTGTTCCAATTTTTTTCTTCTTGCTAAGAAAGAAGTAACTCCGCGAATGAAAAGTTTTTGAGTTAGAACTGGGGTGGGCTGCTTGCTTCGCTTCTTTAGCTCGCTATGCAATGCGCGGGAGCCCGCGGCATTCGCCGTCCAAGTAGGAAAAAGGGGTCTAATCCCCGCGCTCATCGAAAGTTGGTGGGTGACAAAAGCCCTCATAGAAACACGTGTCTAGCGGCTGGTCTTAATAGAGGTTGGGGCAATTAAGCACTAAGCAGCTATTTTTGGATTATCAGATTCTCAGAAAGTGACAATGAATGCCCGCTGGCGATTTGTGGGTGGGAGCCGCTGGTAAGAAAAAAAAAGGAAGATTTGCCCTTTTCAACCTGAACAAAAATAATTTTCTCCAACAGAACTTAACGTTTGTCCAAGAGATACGACGGCAGCTCGCCGATTCCTCTTGTTGCTACCCAATTTCCCGAAGGTTCTCGTGTTCGAACTTGGTCTGAAATCGTGTAATTTGTCGAATACTGAGAATGTTTTAGAAAAAAAAAATAATTTTTTTCGTTGAATGATTTTATTCGAAGAAAATTACCAATACGTCGGAATCAGAAATATTTTCGGCGCTCAGATTTCTGTCGGAAAATTTGATCGTCGGAAATTTTTTTCCCGACGACGCACGAAATTTTCCCCGATGGGGGGGCAAGACGTTCCCGATAGGGGGGCAATTGCCCCCCTTGCCCCATAGCTGGCGCCGCCACTGGCTCCAACTTTAGTACCGGCAATGCATGTCGTATTGAAATACATACCACGTACGAGCTCAGTAAGTTCCCATTTATCTAACTGGTTATCGTACAGCAGCATTTTCCGTAGCAATTCCAATGCCCTGACTAGAACCCAGAAGTAAATCATCAATGCTTGTGGTCCTGATACGAATACTGGTATGAAACCCGCCGATCATCCTTAATTTTCCCAACATATTTTGCATTAGTGTTTCGTTCCAGTGAACTATCAAAGGAAGTCTTAGATTTAAACGACTTTTGTAAGTTAACGGCTAATTCAGAGCGAATAGTTTGCATTTACCGTTTTATGGACGTTGTCAAATCCTCCCCATTTTGACCTATACTTTGTACTGCAGCAGCTACTATCAAAGTGGCTTTCTGTCACTTGTACTGGGCCCTGTCTAGAGTGGATGCTAGGTAATAATACCAAATAAACTCATACACCTCAAACAACCGAAAAGAAAACAGAAACCACAGGCGAGCTTGCAGCTGCATTTTCTACCCAAACTTTCAGGTGAGAGATAATGCAGCTTTGGAGCGGGGGGGGGGGGAGGGGGGTAATCGTTACAACTCACTTTGAGCTATTATTTTATTGACTAATTACTTAGTAGAGTAAACTAACGTTTTAAGTTATTCCATTTTATATGAAGAATAATATTATTTCGGGTAATAAAGCTATATACTCCAACTCTCGAAATGCTAATTTTCAACAGAATTCGATCGCGTTGAGCGACCTCTAAATATTATTCAATTGAGCTAAAATTTTACATACATCACACTCATGAATAGTGTAAAAAAACTGCGGGGTAAGACCAGAGAAATTCAAAAAAAAATTGTTTTGAATCACCCTAATGACCATATGAAACACAAAGCATAATTTTATCACTGAATAATATTTTTTTCCAATAGTCTTCGCTCCATAAACGTCTTGATTTACACCGATTCAATCTCGTACGTTTTTGTTTCACAAACATGAGAGGTTTTGTTTTTGGTACACGCGATTCAAACTTAAATTTATGAAGACGTCTTAATGTTGTCGACCTATAAACTTCAATTCCTCCATCTTTCCATTTTCGGTGCAAGAATTTCACTTTTGAAACGGTTTTTCTTAACAATACCTTTCAGTTTCTTCTCATCTCTAGCAGATGATTTTGGTTTTTGACCGCCATTTTGGCGATTAATTTGAAAATTTCCATTTTTACTTTCTTCTATATCTAATATATAGAAGAAAGTATTGGTTTCGTGAAAATTTTCGAATGTCGAATTTTGACGGATTTGCACGTTTTGAGGTGCGCTGAGTCCATTTCGACCATTTTTGGAAAATGTCTGTGTGTGTCTATCTGTGTGTGACCAGTTTTTGTGGCCGCGCTAGAGCAAAAACTACTGCATGAAATCGAACAAAAATTTTTGTACATATGTACCACCATGTGAACTGGTGCACCTGACTTTGTTTAGCGAATTCCTCCAAGGGGGGTGGAGCAATCGCACGTGTTCTGCGCGTGGGTAATTGCTATATCTCAGGAAGTAACCGGCGGAATCAAACGAAAATTCATAGGTAGACCCTACTGAGTACAGGTGCTGATTCAATTTGTGTGTCAATATCTCGAAGGGGGTGGAGAAATCGCACGTCTTCTGCGCGGGGGTGATTGCTATATCTCAGGAAGGAACCGGCGGAATCAAACGAAAATTGGTCCATAGGTAGACCCTGTTGAGTACAGGTGCTGATTCAATTTGTGTGTCAGTATCTCAAAGGGGGGTGGAGCAATCAAAAGTGCTTATTTTGTCATTGCACCTACTGTATCTCGAGAAATATTGCTGCGATTTGAATGAAATTTGGAACAACACTAACCCCATAATGGAAGCAAGCATCGATTAAATTTTGGCGCCAATCGCCCCAGGGGGAGGGTGGTGTTATTTTTGCGCTTAGTCAACAATGCGAAAAATTAATTCATTAAAAAATCGCTTTCACGCTATTTAATTATAAAAACATCTGAAAACTTTCAATGATTTGAAAATTTTAACTGTTGCCAGTTTTTTTTTACTAACAAATAAAATGTTTGCAATTAATCTAAACAAGGCTTTTGCAATGATTTCCAATTTCGCTCATTGATTCTGCATTTGCAGGGTTATTACGATAATTGGGAAATTGGAGCTGTCTCCAATTATTCGGGCTAGTACGTATTTTATTTTGTAACCGGATAGATATAGAAGAAAGTTTCATGACGGCCACGACAGCTAGTTCAAATACTGTGTTAGTTTATTGCTACCGCTTGATTGCGAACAGCATAAATAATTTGCAATATCACATTGATTTTTACCATGCCGGTACAAATCTACTATACACAGTTTAATCGATTCAGGAATATCCCTCACACGACCCATTTCAAGATAAAAAGTCAAACAAACTGCAAAGAAATCTCTAATTTTAATTAAAATCGTCTGCATTTTATCAATGATGCCACCCGTCACGAATTAGTGATGATGAAATAAGAATTAATGAGAAATATTCTAATATTTTGAATCACTTGAAAAAATATTCTAATATTTTGACATTTCAAAATATTGTTTTTTCTATTCATCTCTTCAAATATATTAATTTCAAGATAATAAATAAGTTTAATCAGCAGTAAGTCTTAAATAAAATCGTTTGCATATTTACATTTAAAGACATTGCATTACCAAACGATACTTTCAATTTGTAAAAAGAATGTCATTTTAATATTTTGAATATGAGGTGTAATCTCCGTAAATATTGTATTGTTAAATTAAGTGTAAAAGGTGGCTTGGTAATTTCCACATCATACCAAGAAATCATATCGATATATTCTGATTTTTGATTTGTGTATGTAATATGAAAATAGATTTTTATCTATTTTTGGGATCTGAAGCGTTCTCACTTGCTTGCTTGTTTTCTAGATTGAGCGTTGATAATACTATTTAAAACAAGTTTCTTTATATGCTCTCTCTCATAAACTAACTAGATTGTTACCCGACGTTGCCTGGGTGCTTATTAATACAACATATCTCTGAAAAAATATTTGAATGAATTCTATCCACATGGGAATATAAAAACTTATTTCATGCTAAAATGAAATAGGTAAGCCTTAAATTGATAATTCATTGTTCATCGTAATCTTTGTTGGAAAACATTCCTATTTAAATATGTTAAATTTTATCAATTTGTATGCTTAAAGGCTTATCTCTATTTCTCTAATCAAAATTGAAAGAAAACGGCCATTTTGAGAGAAAAAAAAATTGAATTTTGAGCTTTTTGGATTTTTTTTAAATTTCAAAACGTCACCCATGGGAATTCTAGTGCATCAAGGAACATCTGTGCCAAGTTTGATGAAAATCCGACGAAAACTAGATTTGTATAAGGGACAAACATACATACATTTTATACATATAGATATCGATAACAGCATATTTCTAGGGTGCAAAGTATATATTGTTTTGAATGGATGGGAATACAATTTTCTGCTTTTTCCCGGAGAGATAAGTGTGACTCTTTATAATCTCTCACAAATTTATAGCTAAATTAGTAACGTCTGCACTTCATCCTAAAAGAGCAAGGACACTTTTACCGCGAAAGTTACGAACTCTTAAAAATTAAAGTCTAAAGATTATGTTTGCTGTAGTCAACCATCTGGCTTGGGAAAGCTTTCTTGGACTGTTTCATCATTTTTTGGATATTTTCTCTGTCAATACTACCTTGCACATCTCATGAAGCTACTGCAGCTCAGTACTTAAATCATTTTGATTGTCACTATCGATCCGAACAAAGACAAATTCCTTAGATTCATATTGAACTGATTTGAAAGTATAACATTTTATTTAGCTTCGTTCAACAGGCCCAAAGAATCACTTTGGTCCACTGGTAATCCATCTAACTTTTTCAAAAAATGCCGCAAATTAATTTCATTCAAATGTAATTGGCAAATATCCCATTACAGAGGTCTACCAAGTTTTCCTTAAAGTTTCCGTTTACACCTTTATATTTTCCTGTCTTTGTAGTGCATCCATCAAACCCTATGCAAACAATTTCATACGCAAAGAAACAATTTATTGTTCCTGACTTGTCTAAGAAATGTAAATGTTGGCACTCATTGGTTGAAAGCAAGGGGAGCGCGGGTCCGCGGGTGGCACCCACAGTGCGGCTATTTCCTCGTGGTGAGTCCTGGGCAATTTCAATAAGGAAGCAAAGAGTTGAATAGTTCAAAGAAACAACAAAATGAGTTCGAACATGTTTTGAAGGCACTATAAGTAAATATTGAGAGGAAATATTAAATAAAATTTTTGCTCAATGTTGAAAATATCTGAAACTTCGAAAAATTTGATGAACTTTGGGCCTAATGCGCAGACTGAAATTATAATCTAAAACCGTTAAAAAATTCCTTGTATATTTCAAACCTTTTTTCTTCCATTTAATAACCACCCGCCACTAGTTTTATCTTTTGCAATATTTTTTTTTTTTTTTTAAATTGAAAAATCTAAAAAAATTCAAATTTTCAAAACTTCAGGCCAAATGCGCAGACTAAAGATGACGTCGCAAAAGTGAAATATTTAACAGAATTGATACTTAGCCTCATTCAGGGACGTCATTTCAAGTTTTCCAGAGGGGAGGGGGGCGCAAAGGGTCCAAAGTCATGCAATTTTTTTGGAAAGCATCAAGTCACGCCCATTTATATGTAAATATATTGATTTCTCAAAGTCAGGGGGGGCAATTGACCCCCCTGCTCCCCCCCTAAATGACGGACCTGGCCTCATTCACAGTAAATTAAAAGTACCTGTTTACGAAAATCAAAAATTGATTTTTTTCGCTCCACCCTAATGTACACTGAACAGTTAATTGCGTAGAAATTAAACCTTATTAATAGAAAAATTGGGCTGCAAGAAATTGAAAAGCAAAGTTTTTGGTATCTAGTCAGTATCATAGCAATAAATAACAAAAATCATAATTGTGAAAACTTTCTTTTCAGAAACGCGATTACATGTACCAAATCTTTTCACGTACGTATGAAATTTGTTCCTTCCCACTCAGTTTTAAAATATTTTCATTTTCGAATGCTAATTTCCGTCAAAAGTGACCATTCCAAAATCTAATTTTTCTCATTGAATTGAAACATTTGAATATATTTTGATGATTTCCCTTGTATTTGGGTATTCATTAGTTATTTGTTCTGATATTCATGCATTATAAACTGTTAATTGTCAGGAAAAGACGAAAAAGTCCAGTCTTACAAATAATTAAAGAGTGGCACTCATGTCAACCAGACAATGCGCGCACAAAAATCCTTGTGAGCTAGCAAGCGGAATCAGTAGACGTTCTCACGACAGACAAATAAGCAAGTCTTTAATAATAAAAATATTTATTAATGTTTAAAAATAAAGTTATAACAAGCATAACAAGTAAATTTGTAGCAATTTGTGCAGAATTCAAATGTATTGCAATGAACAATTAAAACATTGCAGTAAAAATTACAATCGTCTAAAAATCCAATAAAATACTTTAAAACTATCGCAAAGATATTAAAGTCGTTAATAAACTATGCAGGTACTTTCGAAACATGTTCGTCATACAACTCCAAGACTATCTCCCTTAGCTGCTGTATTTTTTGCGCCCTAGCATCTGGGTGAAAGGGTAGTAGTACTAATCCATCGTTTTCGGATTCCAATTCCGCGGCCTTTATTTTGCTGCTGTTCCACATTCTGCAAATAAAATTAATGCAACTTTTAAGTCGTATTAATTATTTAATATTCAACACGTTGGTGATTTGTAAATTTGGACACTACAAAGTAGTACTGATGTAAATAGAATTAAGAGAGAAAAGCTCAACAAGTTAAAGCTGATGTCGGTAAAAGAGACGAATAAAAAAAAACCTACTAGATATTAAAAAAAATAATCACGTAAAAAGAGGGTCACCAACGGCTAATTTGGGGTTATCTTTGGACCACTTTTTTTCTTCATGAGTTACGTGTGGCCGAAGTGTATTTGTTGAAGAGTCTTGCGATAGAATTAGAAAAATTATACACATAAAACAGAAGAGGAAAAGTACAATCGCGCATCAGCGGAAGAGTCTTGAGCTTATTTTTCTAAACTGACTTTTCTTCGAAATTACGATTATTATCTTATAAAATTAATGTTTTTTACTTACCTAAATAACTCTTCACCCATGCTATTTGTGTATCTACTATAACTTAAAATATGTGGTAAGAGGAGGGGGGGATATATTACTCTAGCTTGGGGGATGGCACCGAAGTCAATGTACGCTGCTGCCCGAGGCTCTCAAACAATGGCTAGAGCAAGATTCGCGCCCTCACACAACCAATATCGTCTAATAGTTAAAGGGGAAGGTGCAAATTGAACATCCACCATACTCGCCAGATCTCAATCCAACAAACTTCCTCTTATGACCAAGACTCAAACTCCCTTTGGAAGAAATATTTGACGATATTCCTAACATGAAGCGAAACGTGACGAAGCTTTTTAACTCTATCGGAAGAGAAGACTTCTTGCTTCTTGCAAAGTTTCCGGGACATGTATACTATGGCAGATCTCAACTTGGAATAGTTATGGGATGTATCTATTTCGAAGGACAGTAAATTAATTTACTTTAATATTTCATCACGTTAAAGTTACTGTCTGATTTTCTTAGATAAAACCTTCTGCCTACTTACGCATGCGACAGGTCTTCTCTGATCTTACCAAAATAGGAGTAATAGTTAAGATAATAAGGAAAGAATGAGCATTTTGATCTGTATCAAACAACGTTGAACAATGCTCATTTCAAATACATATTTTAGTTGAATATGTCAAAAAATGACAATAAATGCAAGTTTTAAATTGAAAACTTCGGAAAGTTCCCACTCACAACCCATTACCTCTTTTTTAAGTCTAATTGCTTGCGAGTGCTAGGCGGACGGACAGTAACTTATAGTCAGGGATCCCTGATAGAGATTTTTCTGTTTATTACTATCAAGCTAATTTTTCGTGAATAGCTTCATTTTAATGAGACGCCCAACTTTTCCTCTTACAACAATTCTCGATTGTGGTAGCTAACAGGGGTAGCAGGGATCAAATGTGTCGATTCTATGAGTCTCAAAAACTTATCACTAACTGTGGCTTTTTTAATTTAATCGTAAGATAATTATTAAGATTGTTGAAAAAAATATTTGTCCTACAAGGTGTATGGTTTGATCAAAGAGTCCCCCTCCTCCCAACATGTATCGATTACGAAGTCATCAAAGTGATTACTAACCGGATGAGTTTTTTCCTATTGCTTAATTAATATGTATATAATTTAAAAGTCACATTGTCCTACAAATTGCATGGTACGTTATCCCGGTCCTACGTTCTAAAAATGTAGTACCCTGATGAAAAACTAATCAGCACCAAGCTGAATCTTCTTAAATTGCGCCGTTTCAATGAGATACTCGACAGTTTCATAAACGAAATTTTGGATTGTGGTAGCTAACAGGGGTACAGGGATAAAATATGTCGATTTAATGGTTCTCAAAAATTTAATACTTACTCTTGATTTTTTATTAAAATTAAGGAAATTACTATCATAAGTAGAAAAAATATTCTTCCTACAAAATGTGCGGTTTGATCAAAGAGTCCCCTCCTCCCAGCATGTATTGATTACGAGATCATCAAGAATAATTACAATTACCTGATTTTTAATGTTTGCTTAGTTAATGTTCATTTGATTTAACAGTCACATTGTCCTTCAAATTTCGTGGTACGTTATTGTAGTACTCCATCAAATTTTAAATTAATACAAGTAAAAATAAATTTACTTTGTATAATTTGGCATTATAGCTGAGCCTTGGCGGTACGCATGCCCAGAGCATATTATATGTTCTCCGTAAATGTTGATCATAACCGTGCAAAAAAAGTTTCATTCGACCGCGTGTTTGTCTAACAATTGTCAAGATTTTTTTTAATGCTCCAAAATAATAATGGAGTGCTTATTGTACAATTTGTTTTGCAAAAATTCTACATTTCGACGGAAATATGTCAAGAAATTGAGTAAAGAAATTTGGCTTCACTGCAAAACTTTATCTGCTCGAAAGCATCATCAACACAAATATCAAGATGTCGTACATAGCGAAGTGAACATACAGCATTAACAACATCGAATGAGTTAGTTCGAAGCATTGAAGAGTACGTATGTAGAGTATATTCATTAAAAACGAAAAATGACATCAACAAAGGTAGATACAAATTGTTTGAAAAGGGCTATAAAGCGAAAAATGAAAAAGAAGAATTTTTTTTAAAGAAAATCGTAGGATATGATCCTTTGAGTTTGCCGCCTACAAAGCAAGAACTACTGCAACAAATTAAGCGAACTGTATTTATCTGTAACGTATGGTGCAATGCACACATGCGGTGCCCCACAAAAAAGTTGCCGGAAAATTATGGATTTACGATAATTGACGGTAAATACGAATACTATTTGTTTGATGGTCCACAAAGTCCATCCTTTGAAGAACTATCTCCTGACTTACAAGGTCCCCTATTAATAGTATTTTTATTCGTTTATTAATCAATGGAAAATTTCTTTATTTTTTAAATGTTATTACAGAGTCAGATATCACTAATGACGAAAATGAAGATGAAGATGAAAGTGAGATTAGTGAAGAAGATGATTTATCTGAAGAATCTGATGAAGATTAATTGTTTTTTATGAATGCAAAGACAATACACAAATAATTTAACTGGAAAATAAAATTAGTAAAACTTAAACAGATGCTTTCACTTATTCCAAAGAGAAAGCGAAATTTACAATTCGTGTCGGACTCGTGATACCTACCTGTTTTCTTGTAGGACAATGGTTTATCTGGATAGAGAATGCGCTAACCTATAATGTAATATTTTTGTCCTACAGTTAGTAATGAAAAAAGTGGTCTCGTGGTTCTAACAATTTCTGATTGTAGAACCGGGATAACGTACCACACAATTTGTAGGACAATGTGACTGTTAAATTATATACATATTAAGTAAGCAGTAGAAAAAAACTTGGGTTGTTAGTAATTACTTTTGATGACCTCGTAATCGATACATGTTAGGAGGAGGGGGACTCTTTGATCAAACCATACATACACCTTGTAGGACAAATATTTTTTTTCAACAATCTTAATAATTATCTTACGATTTAATTAAAAAGCCACAGTTAGTGATAAGTTTTTGAGACTCATAGAATCGACACATTTGATCCCTGCTACCCCTGTTAGCTACCACAATCGAGAATTGTTGTAAGAGGAAAAGTTGGGCGTCTCGTTAAAATGAAGCTACTCACAAAAAATTAGCTTGATAGTAATAAACAGAAAAATCTCTATCAGGGATTCCTGACTATTACTATTTGTTAGAGTTTACATCTAATTGGGGGATTCATTTTAAGAGAACTCGTGCAGTTTCAACGCAAGTGATTTGCTACAATGGGTACAAATTTTAAAATAGCAAAAACCTATTTTTGACGTATAAAGTATTTTTCTCGATTATTGAGTTACGAGTCGAAATTATTTCTTTTTCTCTTGAAGAAAAATTAAAAGCTTTAGTTTTAAAAATAAGAAATATTCTGGGTTTTATTTGCGTAAGCCATTAAAGATCATACTTACAATGTAGCTGAAAAATGGTCTTCTGTGAAGTACTTGAGAAAATTGTAGCAGAAGTGCATAATCTGAAAAATTTCATTTCTGATAATAATTCGTTTAGTGAGTAAAGGAAGAAATAAGTTTCTAGCGAAAAGAATTTTTTCGAAAAAATGGAAATTTGCATTTACACAGTGGCGTATTGATACGTTTGGGGCCTGTCGCAATGCATTTGGGGTTCAGCTTTGTTAAACACTGAGCCCAGTGAAAAATAAATGTATGCATTTTTGAATTTCCTTCGCGGTCTTTCGGTCGAGAGGAGCACCCCGCAAGTGCGATATAGTAAGTACGCCACTGTATTCACTTTGCACTTTCTTTAATATCTTACACTGAATATAGTATTAGAATAAACTTAAAGCAAAAGCAATGTCCATTTCTATTTCTCGACCTAAAAGATTTCCAATACTTCTTAAAGTACTGAGATATTAAATTTGTTTGAAACATTAGTTCCTTTTAAACATTTTTGTGGAAAAAAGTATAAAATGAATGTACTCAGTCTGTTCCAAACTAATCGTAACAGTTATATCTAAAATTTTGTCTCAAAGTAGATGCTACATTTAAGCATTTTTGTACTGAATATTCAAAGTGATGATTTTATAATTTTATTTAAGCATTTTCAGAGATTTCTACGTGTGTACCATTAATAACTTATCAAACATTCCTTCCATCCTTCCTTAAAGCAGTACCAAATTAGTTTCAGAAACCTAGGTTCGCAACATCGTAAGCTCCGCCATTTCTGTCATCATAAAAAAGCATTAAGGGGGAAAATTGTTAGGAACAAATAGAAGACTAATTCTGAACCTTCAAAAATGCTATTAATTTTTTTAAAATGTTTTTGCTCGTAAGTAGGCAACTTGCTAGTTTACTTTCAGTCTCTTTTCCGAGCACAAAGTGCAGTTGATATGAATTTTGAATTTATAAGAAATAAAACTGATCTTCCTGCATACTAGGAGTGCAAACTTTTTTTGTGAGTAGTTTGAGAAGGATTTTAGGGAAGGAATGCTTGGTAAATAAATATTAACTATATCCTGTATAACGAAAAGAGGCGTCGCCTACGAAAAAGGCGTCGGAAGGAGAACTTATTCATTTAAAGTAGTTTTCAGCTAACGCATTAAATGTTTTAAAAAGCAAAATTTTTTCAACTTACTTCTTCGCCATGTCTCACGCGGCCTGGTAGATTGTGCCTGAAAATGATAGGAAATGTCACATTAGGGTCATTCCATATAAAATCAACAAATGGACCGTGCCGCACAATTTTTGATTTTGATCAAATTTGGCAGGTAATATGCATCACCAATATTCTGTACCTCCAGACTTATTTTTTTCTCAAAAAAGTTTTATTCTCGAGATAGCCATTTTTTTGCTCCGCCATTTTCGATCTTTTTTCTAAGAGCTCTGGAAAAT
>JAXGGA010010943.1:0-44614 GCA_038373865.1 Uloborus plumipes
TAGCAAGTCGCGTACCAAGTACGTATAATAAATTTAAACAATTATTTACATTATTTAGTATTCGGTTCGAAAAAACTTGAATTATTTCTCCATTCAATAGTTTTGTCACAATTACTAAATCATTAAATACCCTTCACATATGGCTCAAAAACATTTTACACTTAGCATTGACATTATTGGATCGGAATAACTTCTACCAATTTTTCTTGAGCAACATCTATATATATAAAGATGACGGTGTTTGTTCGTTTGTAACCGCTGGCCAGAAGCCCCCACAGCACCTACAGACCTGAAACTTGGCTCAAAAATTCGTACGTATCCCAGTAAAATGCACCTCGAAAGCCAAATTTTTAATTTCGAATTAGTTATTTTTAAATTAATTAATTAGTCTCATTTTTTGTGTATCCGCCATAATTGAGGGGGAAAACCTTCTCCCACCCCAAAACATTATATATCGCTGGAAAGGGTTTTTTTTCTGAAAAAGAAAAGTTTTAGCACGTTTCTGTCCGTTAATTAGGACAGGAGATATTAATTAATCAAATTTAGACAGTTTTCAAGGCTTAACTATGTACGCAATACTGAAACACTAGGTCCATTTTAGTGATCAGCTGCTCTTTTGTCCCTGAAGTTACTTTGTGGTTTTCATTTGCGTATAGATTTAAGCCCTGAAAATTTATTCAATTTGATTAATTAATTTCTCCTGTTACTTACTTAACTTTTTGTCTCTTATATTTATTTGGCGAATTGATTTAAACTTTAACATGACTTTAAGTGGAATTTAAAAGGTTGTGAAGCGCATTTGAACTAAAGGATATAATAATTTTTCTTCAGAGGGGGTTAAAGTGAATTTAAATTTATTAAGTTGACTTCCTCAAAATTCGGTGTTACCGAAAATGTCACAATGAAACTATTATTGTTAAAAAAATAGTGATGGCTATTCAGTCACTCATCGTATTTGTCGTCGTAAAGTTTGGCCACAATCGAGAAATTTACCAAACCTCCCAGCCAGTGAAATCTTGCTTATTTGAGGGTCACTGTTAGATTGTAATCACTTCAAAGAGTTGGCACGAAAGACATTATATTTCTTGCCTTTTAATGTTCACATTAAAATCATGGAAGAATGGTTGTGGCTGAGCTACCTGACGACAATCGGTTCCCTATGTTAATCAATTTAGATTTGGCGATCAATTTTACATTGAAATTACGGTTAAATCGGTGAATTATATCAAATTTCGAGGGCAAAATTGCTGTGGTCGTTGAGAGCTTTCGAAAATCTTGGCACTACAGCTGTGTTAAAAGTTTCATTGAAACGTAAAAATTTCGCTTTTAAAAATAAATAAGTCACACACACACACACACACACACACACACACACACACACACACACACGAAAAGAAGAAAAGTCTTAAGAGTGAGTTAAACTTTATTTAGTTAACTTCCTTTGCATTTATTGCACGGGCATCGCCGTGCGGGTACTGCTAGTAGTGTATAAATTTAAAAAAGCAATTTTGAAAGTGATATCTGACTTAGTTTTGTTACATTAAAAACTGCAGGCGGGATCATCGTGCTTCCTGCCTGCTAATCTAATAGTCAGATTTTCCATTTGAAGAGCCAGGGGAAAAAAATGAAAGTGACCAAAACGCGATTTCGAGAAAAACGAAGAACAAAGTTTGATTTCTCGTAGCTTCTTATGTAGTTTTTCCAGTTTTCATGCACATTTCGGTCGATTCTCATCTTTTTTCCCCCTTGTTGTTCTACCAGATGATATTACTCCTTCATAGCCCTTAAATAGCGCTAATACCTCAAAATTGACGAAAAAGTGACTTTCATCTTTTTTCCCTCTGGCCCTTCATTTTCCCAAACTGCTGGATTGGCACTGATCTAGAGAAAACATAGCCTTTGAAACTTATCGCTGTCCGCGGTAGGAAAGATGTGTATGGGCGATTCTCTGTAAACTCGTCATTTTTCACTCGAAATCATGGTTCTCATGGTTTTTTGAAATGTTCGTATAATTATAATACTATTGCTCAGAAAATGAATCTATTACTTTGGTTTGAAAGAGGGCCAATTGAAGTTTATGTTTTTCTGATAAATCATGATAGGGGGTTACTCCCCTGCCTAGTATAACTAGGCAGGGGACTGTGCTAGGTAGCTGTATTTTGGCCCTTTGTAGCGTAATATCTGCAATACTATTGGAACATAATTAGTTTCAAGACTACCTATAAATTTAGGCAGAAATCGTGGACATAATAACTAATATGTTTCATATTTAAACTAATTTCCATTAATAAAATCACTTCCCAGAGGACTGTTTTCGCAACGATCACGATGCATACTTTCAGCACAAATGTGGCTCTCGAACTAAACAAAGTGGCGTTTCAACACCGTTCACGGCGATTTCGTCAAATTCACACTGATTACTTTAAACTTCATGCCAAAAAGAATTTGCAAAAGTTATAGATTTTTCGTATTACAGCTTTGAATTTGTTGCAGGGGACTGTTCGAAAAAACTCTGGACAGAATTTACATGACAATTTTAAGTTTTAGAAATACGTAATTATACTTTATTTCATAAGAAAAATATAGCTTCATTATTCTATTTTTAGATATTAATTGCCAAATTTATGTAGTGTTAATAGGTTTTTTGAAGTACTATCTTTAACAGTTAGACTATGGGATTGGGACAGCCAGGGGACTGTGTTTTTGGTGCTTAGATAATTTCTAGAAAAAAAAATTAAATTGTTATCGCTCCAAATACAATTGGCCCACAAAGTATTAATGCTTTTCTTGTATTAAGAGCGATAATTACTTAATTACACTTTATTATTTTTAAAATACTTGGTCCGGACAGCCAATTACCAGTTTACAGAGAATCGCCCGTATAAACTTTTTACAGTTAGAGCATATTGCTTCACTCTATAAGCACATGAAATCGGAGTGTTTTCGCAATTCCATCTTGAAACGTCTCGGATAAACTTTTGTTGTTGTAGTTGTTTTTTTTTTCCTTGGCAGCTGATCCCGAATTTAATTAATTTTCTTAAGTTTTTGACTGTACGGCGAAGATGAAATACTTATACGAAGCATTTAGACCATTTGAATTCAGACGGAGGGTAGAAAAACTTCATACTGAACTGACTCTGTTAATGTTATTTTATGTTTAAGCATTAAAGAATATTGTCTTTTATATGGAACACTCAGTTAATTCACTTCTTTCCTCCACCATGTTAGGATTGGCCCTAACAGTAGGTCTTATCTTAGCCCACTTCCTGGCACGATGTGAGTACAGAGCGTATGGCACTCTGCTATTTCCTACGCTTTATTCCACTAAAGTCTAGTAAATTCACTTACATTTAACCCAGTCCTTCCATTTGCTTCATGTCAGCTCAATCATTTTCTCTCTCTCACCCAAACAGCGAAAAAGAGCTTCGCTTTAACGCGAATTTTTCTCACGATCTGTTTCTATGTGTACAAAATTATGCAAACACAATTATTTTAGTCTCTTTTCATTATTAAATATTTTTACGAAATACACAGCTCAAAACAATTAGGGGAGCACATGGTTTTAACGAAATTACGCAAAGATGTATACCAATAAGCAACATAAAATGAATCGTTCTTAATTTAAAGCTTACCAGGAAATGGATTAAGATAATTTTATGAACAAATTAAAGTTAATGAGGCCAAAAACCAGAAAAAGGAGATAAGTGCGGAAATCGGGATGTTGCAAAAGCGTCCGTTTTATTGCCGCAACTGTTAAATTCGATAGCGCAGTAGTTTTTTTACATTTTTTTTTTTTTTTTTTGGAGAGAAGGTTACTTAAGAATGTCTCAACAACGTGATTTACCGGAATCCATGCCATGGCATGTTATAGGCAGGCTGGAATTCGGGAAAACACAACGTTGTGTCGCGGATGATGTCGGGGTCGTCAGAAGTGTTGCAAGGCTGTGGAATCGATTCCAAGAAGCAGGAAATGTTTGACTTCGATCAGGGCAAGGTCGGCCACTCGCCACTACAGCAACTGATGACCGGTATATACGGTTAACAGCCCGTCGAAACAGCCCGTCGAACTGAAAAGGCAGTTGCTCTTGGCAATAGGACGAAAGGTGTCCAGACAACCATAACGTAATGGGCTTCATGAGGGAGGGATCTATGCACATAGGCCAATGGTTTGAATTTTGTTGACCCCACGCCACTGTGTGGCCCGAAGAAGACGGACTGCTGAACATCGAAATTGGGAGCAACATGGTTGGAGCCAAGTGCTGTTTACAGAGGGGTTGCAATTCAGTCTGGAGAGTGACAACGGACTTGTTCTGGTATGGAGGGACAGGGGCACTCGAAAAAACCCCGCATTCGTTCGTGAAAGGTCACAAAACAGACGAGCTGGTTGGGTGGTATGGGGTGGAATCAGCATAGGCGGACGTACGGACCTGCATATCATTTGGAATGGCACTTTGACGGGCCAAAGGTATGCAGACGAGATACTGAGACCTCATGTCATCCCTCACGCTGGAGCTATTGGATATTCCTTTGTTTTTCAAAACGATATTGCTCGACCGCTGAGAGCTCGTCTGGTGGAGAACATGCTTGAAGCTGAAAAAATACAGCGTATGGAATGGCCAGCGTGCTCTACTGACCTGAATCCAATCAATCATGTTTGGGCCATGCTCTGAAGATGCATTGCTGAGTGACAAAGGTCGCCTGTTACTGTCCGAGACTTGGAGATTGCACTTCTTGAGGAGTGGAACAGTACTCCCCAAATTCAGACCCATAAGCGTATCGCATCCATACCAAACAGGTGTGCAGCAGTCTTAGCTGTTCAAGGAGACCACACGCCTTATTAAAGCACATGCAACATGTCTAAACAGTACCTTTTTTTTCATTTTTTACATGTATCCAAAATGTTGCCCAAAATCACCTTTTTATGTTTTTTCCACATTTTCAAAGAATTAAAGATTAATTCCAAAGTTTTTAGGTCTTTTTTTCTGTATTGTGCATTGATACACGCGTACTATCCATTGTACGCAATCCGTGGCCGCCTTGCACGGTTTTCTTAATTTTTTTGCTTGCTCCCCTAATTGTTTTGAGCAGTGTATATTTCGAAGTTCATAATACTTGTTTCGAAGTTCATAATTCTTTGAAATTTTCTGCCGTCAAAGTGCTAAATTTAAAAAGTGCTCTGAAAGATCAACGATACTGATTGCCAGATTTTTGATCATCCACTGCACCTTAACTATTAACACTTTAACTGTATGATTTTGTTAACAAAAATAGTACTTAATAGTTTTAAAAATAGTACAAAAATAGTACAAAAATAGTAGAGCACTTTTTAATTAATTATTTATGTCCGCCAGTATTGATTTTTTTTCGCGTGCCACCAACTATCAAGTCGCGTACCACCAGTGGTACACATACCAAAGTTTGGAAAACGTTGCACCAGAAGTAGGTTCAAAAAGTTTAAAAAGCTATTTACATTATTTAGTAACCGGTTCGAAAAATGTTAATAATTTCTCCATATAACAGTTTCGTCAGAATAACTAAATTACTAAAATATCCTTCGCACACGACTCAAAAGAATTTTCACTTGTAGTTAGCATTGACATTCTTATATGGAAATAACTTCTACCAGTTTTTCTTGAGCAATCTTAGTGTATAAATGTCAGAACGCAGATCTCCTTGGTACAAATATCAGTGATCCTCGAATACATTAAAAACTACAGGCGGTGAAAATCATGATTCCTGTCTGCTAATCTAGCAGGTTTTCCCAGTTATCTGGATTGGCATTGATCTGTTATGATTCTTCAAATTATTATTTCAAACTGCAACCGGGAACAGCATCTTTTCTGCCTGCAAATCTAATAATCAAATAAACCCCATCCACTGGATTAACCCTAATCTGCAAAGAACGTGCCCCTTCCTTGGAAATTTGTCGCTGTTTGCAGTTTAAAATTTTTTTTATAAACCTGTTATAGCTAGAGCGTTGCCTCACTGGATAAGCTCATGAAATTAAAGTGCGCTCGCACTTATATCTTGAAACCAGGGTTGGGGTTTTGGACGTTTAAAACTGGTTTTGGACAGTACAGGTGGGTTTTACTGTCCAAAAGTGTCTTAAACTGTATAAAGCATGGCAAAAGGACTTTAAGCTGACTAATTTCTATTAGCTGTAATATTGATAATGCATACATCTTAGTTTCTTAGTGTTAATTAGTTGTAATTAATTAAAATTTGACAATATTTAATTATATTAGTAATTTTAATATACGTGAAAAAAATGAACGATTTACTCATAACTCCACTGCATTAAAATTTCATAAAATAGGAATTGGTAGTACTGTCAAAAAACACTCTTGAAGCAGATAATTTCAGCTCCATTTGTAACTCAAAACTCCGAAAACTTCTTGGCATAATTCACTCAAAACTCCGAAATCGTTTAGGGGTAAATACGGCAGCTAAACTGGTCATGTGCTATCGGATGTTAAGAGGACCAATTGAACCAGGTTACTAATGTGCACATGTGTATATGGGTGATTCTACGATCAATGCGTTTTCTGTGTCCCCAAAGAAAAAATAATCTGTTTAACTTCACACTCATTATATCACTAGTAGCCGCTGTTTTTATGATTGTAGTTTTAAGGGCCAGACAAAATTTCAATTTTTGGGGGTTTATCGATACCAGGGGAAAATGCGTTGCCAGGGGAGTGACACTATTGGCGGAATTCCGGTTTGATTTACTATTATTTCACTTATTTTTCGGTGTAAAATCAGAGTATGGACTCATTTCTATAAGACCTGTATTCAAAAAAAATTTTCGCGTTGTAATAAAATAAAAAAAATCAATCTTGAAAACACGACATGTTGCATACAAGTCGCACCGCAGATCCCAAATAAAAATACTTCCCGCATTATTTACGTTCATTCAAATTGCTTTCACAGGGGCAATTAAGATTAAAAATGAAATTAATTATGCTTATAACACAGTTTTAATGTATATTTACCCTTTTTTGGAACAAAACTGCCAGGGGAGTGACGCCAGAGAAGTGACAAAATCACACATTACCTATAAAAACAACATCACGCGTTCTTCTTACCAGAACTTCACGTAAACCGTGATGTCTGCACACAATAAGCATTACATTATACATACGCACACTTATGTAACGATGAAATATAAAAAGTTATACTTACCAGGGGAAATACTACAGCGACTGGCGCAGTACGCTTTGAGGCACTTTCAACGAGAACCGATGCAATAATATTCGATTTTTTTAAAAACCTCTTAGCTTGCTTTTAACTTTACTCAGTATTACACTGGTTATTCGCAATCAACGTCATCCTTATGCATTTTTTATGCTAAATTTCAGTCTTTGAAGTTCGCCAGGTGAGGGTGACACTGTTGATATGGCCCGTTGAAAAGTGTATTTTTTTAAAATAATAATAAATATTTTTTCAATGTTTACTGATGAAATATGTTTCTCTGTTAATGTAAGTGTATGATTATGGCAAAAAACATTATGCCAAGTTAGCAAAAATTGAACGTCGAACATGTTTGTATAAAAACTAGTATTTGGACAGGCCAGGGTAGTATACATTTATGACTATTTTCAGCTATAAATGCTAAAATAAAATAATTGTAGTGAATTAATTGGGTGGTCCATATAAAAGATAATAGTCTGTAATGCTTAAGCATACAAAAACATTAATGAAATCAGTTTTTCTTAAAGTTTTTCCATTGGCCGTCTGAATTCAAATAGCGTAGAATCACCCATATACATATATTTTTTTGAATTGTGCTACTTTTAAATTTATTCCTAATATTTATGAAATAATTAAATATTCAGTAAATGTCGCTGTAACATTCTCAAATATTGTGTATCTTTTTAATTAGTTGCAAAACTGATTTTTTGCATTTAAGTCGATTATTGTACCTTTTGAACACCCTCATTTGCATCTATATTTAAAAGAAGTTTAGCTAGTATTAAAAATAAAATAATACAAACTTATGAGAACTAATTCAATTTTTAATGAAGAATAGTAACTTCTAAGTAGCTAGATTAGTATCAGCTGAAAATATTATATATGTTTTTATGTACATATTTAAATGTTTACACTAAATAAATTAAGCTTAACTTTAAGTATAATTTTGTGTTTTTGATATTTGTTAAAAATATAAAATTGCACTAAAAATGCAGTTTTGGACAGTTTAGGACAGTTTTGGACACATCGGTTTTGGACAGAACGGTAAAAACCACGGTTTCGCCCAAGCGAATAAAACGAGCCTCTCAGAAATCAAATCTGAAAACTAACTGTTCAAGGCAGTTGGACAGCTATTTATACTCGGAAGGAAATTTCTACAACATTCTAGGACAAATCCGGAGTGTTCTATTTATTCACAAACTTAAATAATCCATTCAAGAAAATTCTGGTGATAAAAGGAAAAACCCACAATATTACAACTCAGAGCGAAAATGTCTTCATGTTTCTTAAAGTTAGGGGAAGTGCAAAAACTACAAAATGTTACAGGGTCGGTATACAAATGATAAAAGTGATATCTTCAGATACTTTTGCAACATGTCGCCAGATAAAACCAAAACCAGTGACACCAAGCGATTCCTCGCCAAAAATGGTGCAAAGCAGGAAAAACAACAACTATTTACAAGATTTGTAACAATACTTTCCGTAAAAATTCCTATTGCAATGTGTACTTCATGTTAAACTCTACAAGAAAACTTAAGAGCAAGAATCTGAGAGAGTGTCACGCCTGTGATTCATGACCTCTCAGATTTTTTCCAAAAAATTACCAAATGTTTGTTATCTTATTGAAAGACCAAATCCAGAATGTTTTGCTCTAAAGTTGTGTTGTTTAGTTTTTATGGATTCCTAAAGTTGAAGGTGCGGCATCAAAAATTAAACGGATTTTCAAGACATGGAAATTGCTGTGAGCCAAAACTCTTACCAGGAACTGTTTAACTCCAGTTTTCTTTTTGTATATGGAATATAGAAGGTTCAAACTTTACAAAATGAATGTTAAATTTGTGGTAAGTTGTTGCCGTAAGGTCAGTGAAGGCCCTCAAAACAGGGCATTTTTGACGTTTTTTAGCGTTTTTGAGGTCCAAAAACATCTTGTACATTTCAGTTGGCACGGCAAAAGTAGTGTCGTTTGAAAGACCAGTGTAAGCACTTTAAAATAATGTATAAATAACCGAGGAAAGTTCAACGTGCTTTTAATTGCGTAAGGCCGAAATATGAAAAATGTCATATTTTACCGATATTCAAACGGTCATAACTTCCTCTGCCAACAACATATTGAAATATTTTTTTCGCCAATGTCATACTCTATTCTTTGTCTTAACAGAACAGTTGAGTCCTTTGAGGCGAAATGTGAAAATTTTTTTTACAAAAAATGTATTTTTTCCTGTGCATTTTTTGTAAAAAAAAATTTCACATTTCGCCTCAAAGGACTCAACTGTTCTGTTAAGACAAAGAATAGAGTATGACATTGGCGAAAAAAATATTTCAATATGTTGTTGGCAGAGGAAGTTATGACCGTTTGAATATCGGTAAAATATGACATTTTTCATATTTCGGCTTTACGCAATTAAAAGCACGTTAAACTTTCCTCGGTTATTTATACATTATTTTAAAGTGCTTACACTGGTCTTTCAAACGACACTACTTTTGCCGTGCCAACTGAAATGTACAAGATGTTTTTGGACCTCAAAAACGCTAAAAAACGTCAAAAATGCCCTGTTTTGAGGGCCTTCACTGACCTTACGGCAACAACTTACCACAAATTTAACATTCATTTTGTAAAGTTTGAACCTTCTATATTCCATATACAAAAAGAAAATTGGAGTTAAACAGTTCCTGGTAAGAGTTTTGGTTCACAGCAATTTCCATGTCTTGAAAATCCGCTTAATTTTTGATGCCGCACCTTCAACTTTAGGGATCCATAAAAACTAAACAACTCAACTTTAGAGCAAAATATTCTGAATTTGGTCTTTCAATAAGATAATAAACATTTGGTAATTTTTGGGAGAAAATCTGAGAGGTCATGAATCACCTCATAATGCTAGGCGTGACAGTTTCTCAGATTCTTGCTCTTAACGAAGATAGAAAAAATAATAAAAACAACTTTGAAACACTTTTTTGAAGCAAAAAAATTTCTTTGGAAATTTTTTTGACAATTATATGACCAAAAAATTTTTTCCATGAAACCCAAATATATGCAAAACCAATCATTGCAATAAAATGTAACATGATCAGCAAAAAAATATATATAAAAACTACATGTGTATTTCAGTTTTAAGGGGGTAGCCCACTTACCCGAACCAACCCTAACTTATAATAATTACAATAAACCTTTTTTTAACATTTAATTATTATTGTCATCAAATGATAATAAAAATGTTGCTCGTAGTTTTGTGGACAAGTACAATTCGACGCTTGTACTTTTAGTTGTTCCTTACCAAGGGCGGATCCAGCTTCTGGTTAAGGAGGGGGTCATTTTCGGAAAGGGGGGGGGGGTCAAAGTGCAATTTTTGTGCAAAAATGGGGGATTTTGGCAGTTTTTTCGTGAAATAAGTCCCAAAAATGCAATTTTTTGCTATATTTGGTCGGTTAAGGGGGGGGGTCATGACCCCCATGAGCCCCCCTCTGGATCCGCGCCTGTTCCTTACTTCGATGCTTTTCGGTGCGGATTAATCTTCTACCACACAGGGCTGTACCCAAGGGGTGGGTCTTGGGGGTTAAACCCCTCCCATTGGAAAAATAATAATGAGTCAAATGAAGAAAATGCACGTTTGACGTAAATTAGCTTTAATATAAAATTTTGTGTGAAACGCTTTATTTCTTTAAGACATTTTCAAAGTTAATATTGAAAAAAAGAAGAGGTGCTGAGAAATAGACTGAATGAATATTTATGAAATTAAAAATACTTTAAATTAATTTTACATTCTAAAGTTTTAAAACATATTACAAATTTATCAGAGCTACTAAAATTTTTGGAAATAATTTCTCAGTTTCTATTATAATATCGTTCTCATCACATACATTTTAATATTCAGTATTTTTGCCATCTATAGTTGGGTAAAATAAAAGTGAAAAAACTGCTATTATGTTTTCTATTAATTTGTTTGCATCACTATTTTGTTTTAATAATTCAAAACTATAATCGTTATTTTATGGACTCGAAATCTACCAAACTCTAAAATCCACTCAACTTTTGACGTCAAGTTGTGTGAATTTTCGACTTCATCCTATTGTAGTCAATAGCGCATGCAAAATTTCTCTTCTGAGGGGAAATGTATCATAAAAATCATTACATGTATATTTTACCAATCCTAGTATTATATTTTATATAATCCTTTGTTTCTTAAATACCATACTGGATTGGTAACACGGTTTAAAATTAAGGCTTCGGAGGAGGAGGGGAATGTGGTGACCCCCTTCCCCTGCAATGCCCCTAACTGAAACATTGGTATGATTTCCTAACAATGCAAATAAGGATGAAAATCATGAAAACCCCTGCTTTTACGAAATCCTGGGCACGGGCCTGCACCACAAATCTATTTTATCTTGCAGTTTGTTTGCTTTTTTTCTATGTTTAATCTACGTCGTAGATTTAAAAAAAATCTGCTGCTGGGCAGACAGATAACGTGTGTAACTAAAAAAGACTGGACCACATAAATTTTGCACAAATTATGAAGAAATTATAAAGAAGTAAGCTGTTGACAAAGATGTAGCAACTTTAGTAAAATCAGACAATTTGCAGCATGGAAAAACTCAAACAGTATCTACTTTTAAGGTACGCTCAATAGATGGCGCAAAACATCTCTTGACCTGTGGTCGTAATGAGGTACCAGGTAGGATTTTAGTAGCTTTTTAATGCGATAGATGGCGCACGAAATCCTTTAAGCCTGATTGGGGAAACTTTAAACGCAATCATGGTTGCCAGACGTTTCGGATTTCAAGGGACAGTCCCGTTTTTTGAAAAATTGTCCCGCGTCCCGGGGAACCTTGATACGGGACGGCTAAAGTCCCGTATTCTGGCTAAAGGCAGCATTTTACAAAACGAAACATTATTTTCGGAAAAAAAATTAAGTGAAACAAAAAATGTGAAATAGAGTGATAAGAAAATTGATTGAATTATAATATTTCCTTCCTTATTCTGAAGTAATGTTAGTGTTCTATTCATTTAGAGCTTTAGAAATTGTTGTTACAATTAATTCAACAAACGTTCGTTATAAAAGTGGTGTATCCTCCTTGTGAATGATTTTACTATACCTTACTGTATAAAAAGCCCTTCTCATTTTTTTTAGTTATGAAAGAAATATAGGTGTTCAGCTACTATTAGTCACTAGATTTTTTGAATCAATCAATTTCAATCTTTTGAAATTCGCTTCGCTTCGCTTTTATACTAAAAGATGTAGCTAAATATTATTTCAAGTGGAAAACAAATACGCGTTTTAAAAACATGACGATAAGATAATTTTTACAATGAGCGACAGAAATGTAAATTACGGTGAGCTTTATGGCAACCTAAAGACCGTCAAAACTTAGAAAAATTATTGCAACAGTAAAATCAAGTAACAAATATGATTTAAAAAAAAAAAGAATTTTCCGACATTATATAAGAATAATTATGTTATAATATTGACAAAACTGTACAGTTATTTTTTACAATGAGTTCAAGTAGTAAGGTTTAATTTTCTATGTCTACGCAATTGTACTCAAAATTTTTGTTAATGACTCATTAAAATTATTTTGCATTCAAATTTCCTCATTGGTACGTCTAGCTTTTTAAAAAGGTACATACTAAACATTAGTCATCAGTAGAAGCGAATATTATATCATTCACGCCAAGACAGGCTCGTCATTTGTTACATCAGAACTGGTGGCCAATGGCCTCCCCCCTGGTTTTGGGAAATTAATGTATTTACATATAAGTGGGCGTGGCTTTTGCTTTTTTTTGGTATGATTTACATTGAAATTTGGTATAATTTACCTTTTGCCCCCCTCCTACCGGCAAAATTTAAAATGAAGGGCCTGCGCCAGGAAATAGGGGGTTAATAACAGGGAAATACGAATTTTCACAATAATTAGTGATTGATGAATAACGTGCCTCGATGAATAATTTTTCGCCAAGCACAGTCAGGAGCTATAGTGAATCCTTTCCTAGCAGTAGAATGGCAAAAAATTGGAGTAAGCTTTGTTTTCGGCACGAAAAGGAGAAATAAGAGAGCCAGTCAAGTCCCTCATTTAAGGGAGACAGTTAAGTGAAATGTTACTTGAATTTGAGCAAGTAAAACGTAAGCATCTGTTTTTTACCTAATTAACCGCTGGGGCTAAAAATCATTTCGCTCTCTATAAGTTTTCGAAAAACGCCAAGAAATTTTAAATTGATTTTGAAAAAATGTACTTTCATAGCGGATTCTAACAGTCACAATTCGTCAGTTATTTAGAGAAATCGAAAAATTCCTATTAGTAATAAAGAGAATATTGCCAAGAGCAAAAAATATCGTTATCAGACGAATTCGGAAAGTTAGTAATGAAAAATCAATAAATAAATACGACTTAAATACGAATACTATTTAATTTATAGAAACTTTTCACATGTCCGAGTAACCATAAGCGTAGCATTGGGGGGGGGGGGGGGCACAGGAGGGCACGTGCCCCCCGCCCCCCTCCCCCAACTTGATGGACACTTAAAATTAGGAACCTGAAATTTTGCAAAATCGAAACGAAAATCATAATCAAAGTATCATTTACAGTTTTTTTTTTCATTTATTTTATTTAAGCATTATACTCACATGTTTGAGGGAGGGCAAGGGGGAATATAGGCCCACTGTTAAAATTTTCAATGTTTGACTCTTTATTTTTTCCGAAACAGGGACGAAAATCTTAAGAAAGAATTATTTCAGATTTCGTTACCGGTTACCCACTAACGTAGCCAGAATTACAATCTGGAAGGAATTTGTTTAGTCAAAACAATCTTTAGGATTGACAATAATGATAAATGCAAGGCCACTAAGGGGTTTACCCCACCCCCGTCAGTGCGCCATATTTTATCATGACCTTCTCCCTCCATAATTGTTGCATTACTAAAATAATAATTCGGAGAAGTGAGGAACATAAATCATGCTATTTTGTGTAAAGCAATGAGAAGCAAAGGTATGTAAAAGAAAAAATTCAAGTTTTGAGAAAACACGTTTAAAGATCTGACCTTAGGCAGGCTTTCACTGGAAAAAGTTTTCTGAGTCATGCTATAGATCAGCATTTACCAGGACTACTAGTACCATATTTTGCCCCAAAGGAGATCAGAGGTTCTCCTACCATTTACTTCCTACTCCTACCATTTACTTTACTATTCCAAATTTTCAATTTTGGCACTTACATCCCTTTTGCTTCTGGCTGCCACATATGAACCTTTTTCAGGTATAAATTTTATAATTCCATGTCACTGCTTATTATATTAAAAAATAATTTTCACTAGAAATTTTTTTTTCACAAAATCTGGCTTATTATAATCGAGAGAAAGATAAAAGACGATCTCTTTATTTTGCGTAATGCAGTGAAAAGTAAATGTTTATAATTAAATATGGATTATAGCACAGAATTAATTTTTTATCTTCCCAAATCAAAAATTTAAACTTTTAAGCTTTTTTTTCGAGCATTTGTCAGTCATAACATATCAAAGAGAAATTAAATGACAAATGCAGGCTAATAACTAAAAGCTCCCACAATGCATGATAAAAAAAATACATCATTTATTTATGTTTTAAAACTATTTTACATTACGTAATTTGTGTAGTACTTAACTATATTGTTAAGAACGTGTTTGTACTTATAAGCTATGACAAACTTAAGAATACTTATGCTTATGATCGTCACTTCTTTTTTTTCTTTTTTTTTTTCAAAACTTAATATTGAATCCTATCAACTTCTATCATTGTAATATAACTTATTCCTGATTGAGCAAAGATATTGTTTTAACTATTTTTTCTCCTTATTCCTTTTTTCTTGATATAATTTTAATTTGTTTCGTTGCTTACTATTTTTTGCTTCAGTTGCGTTTTAATAATTTTAATGAGTGCGTTTTACCTGACTATTTTTTCCCTCGAGTTTATACTCTTTTTTTTTCTTGCAAAGCGAGATCCATTTCTTCCTATATTAGATTGCAAGTTGGGCCACTAGGGTCAAAGGCAGGGCAGTGTTCCTAACTGCAATTGCAAGTTTTACCCCTGAAAATAACTTAGTTAAATATGCAACATTTCAGCAATTTCAGCAATATTTGTAATCCCCTACCTCTTCTGATGACTTTGATTTTTCATCCTCCCCTGACCTCTTAAATTACGGGCCTGGTTAAATCTAAATCCGATCTTGGTGGTAACCAGCAGCTGAGGGGAAAAAAAGAAAAAAGAAGAAATTGTACGTACAATTTATCGAAATAATAAGAGCGAATATTTATCTTACGAAAAATCTAGGGGTCAAAAGCTCCACCAACATTTCAGAAATTTTTGACCTGTGCCCCCCCAAAACTTTTGGTCGCGCTACGCCTATGCGAGTAACTTTACGGAACCAGAAAAAGTCCAATATTTCGAACGGGCATCCAGAAACAATGGGGTCTATTTTTGTACTTCTGGCGAACAAATCAAAAGTTTTTGTTCTTTTCTATTCGTTTATGGGTGTGTTTTTCTTATTAACACTACGTATGTCTTTTTCCAGAATTAATTTTAAATTTTCGGTGTCTTACACTTCGGTTATGTCGAATATTTTTCTTGATCCCTAGAACTTCGAGAATACGAGAGCCGACTATGTTTTTGTGTTTACATTTATTAATTGATTTATTATTATTATTTTTCTCAACAAAGAAAAATTAGCTGTCGTGGCCGTCACGAAACTTTCTTCTATATCTATCTTATGAATTCAGGTTACAAAATAAAATACGTACTAGTCCGAATAATTGGAGACAGCTCCAATTTCCCAATTATCGTAATAATCGTGCAAATGCAGAATCAATGAGCGAAATTGGAAATCATTGCAAAAGCCTTGTTTAGATTAATTGCAAACATTTTATTTGTTTATAAAAAGAAATTGGCAACAGTTAAAAATTTCAAATCATTGAAAGTTTTCAGCTGTTTTGATAATTAAATAGCGTGAAAGCGATTTTTTAATGAATTAATTTTTCGCATTGTTGACTAAGCGCAAAAATCACCCCCCCCTCCCCCTGGAGCGATTGGCGCCAAAATTTAATCGATGCTTGCTTCCATATTGGGTTAGTGTTATTCCAAATTTCATTCAAATCGCAGCAATATTTCTCGAGATACAGTAGGTGCAATGACAAAATAAGCACTTTTGATTGCTCCACCCCCTTTGAGATATTGACACGCAAATTGAATCAGCACCTGTACTGGACTGATTTTCGGTTGATTCCGCCAGTTACTTCCCGAGATATAGCAATCACCCACACGCAGAACACGTGCGATTGCTCCACCCCCTTCAAGGTATTGACACGCAAATTGAATCAGCACCTGTACTCAGTAGGGTCTACCTATGGACCAATTTTCGTTTGATTCCGCCGGTTACTTCCTGAGATATAGCAATCACCCCGCGCAGAACACGTGCGATTGCTCCACCCCCCTTGGAGGAATTGGCTAAAAAAAGGTGCACCAGTTCACATGGTGGTACATATGTGCAAAAATTTTTGTTCGATTTCATGCAGTAGTTTTTGCTCTGGCGCAGCCACAAAAATTGGTCACACACATACACTCACACACACAGACAGACATTTTCCAAAAGTGGTCGAAATGGACTCAGCGCACCTCAAAACGTACAAATCCGTTAAAATTCGACATTCGAAAATTTTCACGAATCCTAATACTTTCTTCTATATCTATATATATAAAGATGACGGTGTTCGTTTGTCTGTATGTTTGTAACCGCTGGCCAGAAGCCCCCGCAGCACCCACAGACCTGAAACTTGGCTCAAAAATTCGAACGTACCCCGCCCTCGTGCACCTCGAAGCCCAAATTTTTAATTTCGAATTAGTTATTTTTAAATTAATTAATTAGTCTCATTTTTGGTGTATCCGCCATAATTGAGGGGGGAAAACCTCCCCCCACCCCAAAACATTATATATCGTTGGAAAGGGTTTTTTTTTCTCAAAAAGAAAAGTTTTAGCACGTTTCTGTACGTTAATTAGGACAGGAGATATTAATTAATCAAATTTAGTCAATTTTCAAGGCCTAACTCTACGCAGAACTGAAACACTAGAGCCATTTTCCTGATCAGCTGCTCTTTTGTCCCTGAAGTTACTTTGTGGTTTAAATTTGCGTATAGATTTAAGCCTTGAAAATTTATTCAATTTGATTAATTAATATCTCCTGTTACTTACTTACCTTTCTGTCTCTTATATTTATTTGGCGAATTGATTTAAACTTTAACATGACTTTAAGTGGAATTTAAAAGGTTGTGGAGCGCATTTGAACTAAAGGATATAATATTTTTTCTTCAGAGGAGGTTAAAGTGAATTTAAATTTATTAAGTTGACTTCCTCAAAATTCGGGGTTCCCGAAAATGTCACAATGGAACTATCATTGTTAAAAATTTAGGGATGGCTTATCAGTTCTTCTTCGCATTTGGCGTCGTAAAGTTCGGCGACAATCAGGAAATTTACCAAACCTCCCATCCAGTGAAACACTACTTTCTCCAACTCGAAGAAAAATAAAACGGTCTGGGAAATAACAGTAGTTGTTTGCAGTTTAAAGCGTATTTCATTGCATGTTTAAAACATGTATTTAATGCCGCCATCACTAAATTTTTCATAATAATAGTTCCATTCTGACATTTTCTGTAACACCGCTATTCAGTTAACCGGGAAATTTTCCAAACTTCCCGGCCAGTGAAATCTTGATTATTTGAGAGTCACTGTTAGATTGTAATCACTTCAAAGAGATGGTACGAAAGACAATTATATTTCTTTCCTTTTAATGTTCACATTAAAATCATGGAAGAATGGTTGTAGCTGATCTACCTGATACAATCGGTTCCCTATGTTAATAAATTTAGATTTGGCGACCAATTTTACATTGAAATTACGGTTAAATCGGTGAATTATATTAAATTTCAAGGGAAATATTGCTGTGGTCGTTGAGAGTTTTCTAAAATCTTGGCTCTACAGTTGTGTCAAAAGTTCCATTGAAACGTAAAAATTTCACTAAAAATAAATAAGTTCCTCACACACACACGAAAAGAAGAAAAAAGTCTTTAAAACTAAAATAATCCTCGCATTGAACACTACAAACTGAAATGGCATTAAAAGTGTCATCAATATATTTTAAAAGGTCGTGGTGCACACAAGGGCGGATCCAGCTTCTGGTTAAGGAGGGGGTCATTTTCGGAAGGGGGGGGTCAAAGTGCAATTTTTGTGCAAAAACGGGGGGTTTTGGCAATTTTTTCGTAATATGAGCCCAAAAAATGCAATTATTTACTATATTTGGTCGGTTAAGGGGGGGGTCATGACCCCCATGACCCCCCCTCTGGATCCGCGCCTGGGTGCACATTTGAATTAAAGAATATAATAATTTTACTTAAGAGGGTGGAGTGAATTTAAATTTATTCAGTTGACTTTCTTTACTTTTTTGCACGGGCATCGCCGTGCGGGTACTGCTAGTATTAGATATAGAAGAAAGTAAAAAATACAAACCTCAACCGTTTTTGCAAACTTTTTCGCAAGTATTTCAGGGTCGTAAAGTCGATAAACAAACATAGAAAGGATGAATGAAGGGGGAAAAATGGGGGTTTTAAGGATCCGCAAATGCAAGTTTGCTGTTCATTTGTTTGTTTACGTATTTATTTGCAAGAAAAAGACGAAAAAAAAATGCGCTCCGCCGATCCGCGATTCCCCCCCCCCCCCCCCCCATCAAAAGTGCTCCTGCCTTGCTCATCCGCGGGTTTAAAAAAAAAAATGTGAAACGCTGAAGTGGATCCACTCAGAAAGCTTTTAGTAGCGTTTTTCTAGGATAGATGGCGCTAGTAGCCCGTAAAAACATTCTGGGTTAAGTTTCACCACTTTGGAACCAGCGCGTGTTTGTGTGTTTGAGTGGTTGTCTTTTCTGACCAGTAATCGCGTTTTGGTAATTGTTCACTGTGTGCAATTATTAGCGGCACGTGGATTTGGCAAAGCTTAGCAATATGCCAAAACTTTTTACTGGTAACCCTACTCCGCAACAATGAAAATTTGAAAGTATAAGTTCGGAATTGGATCCTAATAAGTGGTGAAACTTAATCTTGATGCGTCGGCCTGTCTATATAGCGGCTCTAGCTATCATGAAGGTAGTTTCGCGTGAGGAATTACGATGGATTGATGAATAACGTATGCAACAGGTGAACGCCAAGTACAGTGAGTCGCAAAGTTGAATCATTTCTTAGCATGAAAATGGCAAAAATTTGCATTACGCATCGTTTTCGTCGTATCCAAGAAGGGACAAGCAGAGCCAGTTCTTAATTCAGGCCCGTCATTCAGTGAGATAGTGATAGTGATAGAGGCTTTGAAAAATTAATGTATTTGTTTAAAAAGTAATTATAGTTGTTCGTTTGTGCCATATTTTGACTGAATAAAAGAAAGGGGGAAAAACTCGTGCCACAAGACTTAAAATATATTTATTTCTTAAGAAAAAAGGACAAAAAGTCATTCATTAAGCTTCGAAGCAATGAATAGGTCACGTTTGATTTCCGATTGGCAGCACTGTTGGCAAAGAAAACTTTCCAGTGTTACCAGATTAAGTGAACAGTTGCCGATTGGGCTACATTTTTCACTGTAAGCGATGTCTTTTTTTTATGTCGCCTTGCTAATTTTTGAAATGATCAGAAGAAAAGTTCACTTTTCTTATAAAAATGTAAACGTCTTAGTTCTTTTAGATTTTATATACAATTATTCTAATTCTACTAAACCTAAAACAACGTTTTAAATGATGAACTTGCACTATTCCTATCACGGAGCTGGCTACTGTTCTGGAAACCTAGCAACCCCTTCAGCTGCACAGCGGGAGGTAGAGCAATTGTGTCGTTTAATATCGCTTGGGCTGCTGGATGGAATATGCCATTTTCCACTTGTTGTTTACTTTCACGAATTCGGAATTATGGTAAGGCTTAAATGTTTCATTTCTCTCATTCTTGTGAATTTTTTTCATTGTATTCCCTTATTCTTAATTCTTACGTATTCAAGAAGTTAAGAACTTTTTTAAAGCTCAGGGAATTTATTTCGGTCAGGGCCGAAGCCAAATATGACAATTTTCCGAAAGTAGATTTGAAAACTTTAAAATCCTTGTTCACAATGCGTGGTTTTAAATTTATTTTCGGCCTCTTCTGTACCTACCCCTTAAATAGCTCTTTGTGTCACTGCTGCTAGTCCAGAAAATACGAATCTTTTAATATTAAATTTGGGTTCTTGTTACATCGAAATTCGTTCTTCGAAATTTTTACATTTTTGTGTTGTCACAACAATAATGATACTTTGCCCTCATAGTTTTCTTGTAAATTTGTAGAATTTCAAAAATATTTTCTTCGAAGCTGTTTATTCTGCTGGTAATAAAAGAGTAAACTGACCACGACATAGCAATTTTTCGTATCTTCATTCGAATGGTCAATTTGCTTTGTATACTTTCCGTATAAGTGTTGGTTATTTTTGCACTGTTAGAAATAAGAGTTTAAATTTAGGCGGCATGATAATTTTTAGACATCAAAATGGTATCTAAGTGTCATTTTCAATGAATCAAAATAGTATTAAAAGATGTGGGTCATTTTCACCATATGCTTACATTTCAGAATTTTTAAGTAATTTTTTTCACTTGTTATTTTTTTTTAGAATCACTAACAGATGTTTTGTCACACATTTTAGGTGTGGGAAAAAGTAATTGGTTGTACACTTTGATGCATAATTAAGTATTCAAATGTTGCTGTAAAACTTTAAGTTGCAAGGAAAATTGTCGTCCGTTACCATACAAAATCAATATGAAATCTGACTTTTAAACTATATCATAGCGTCTAGAACCAACTTCATTTGAAATTATTTGCGTCCCTGACATTTAAAACACTGTTTGTGATCATTGAAATATTGATCAAAAACTGTATGGTAACAGACTTGACATTTGGTAAAGGATTTAACTAGTAACGAACTTGACATTTCAACCAAAATGTCAAATTTTGGCTAGGTTGTCGAATTTAAAAATTAGGCAACAATATGTATTTTCTTAGAGTTCTATAATGAACAATATTTCGGGATAAAAGTTGAGAAAAAGTAAATATTAATACTAAAACCTTTGGTAACAGACTTGACAAAGAATAAAAATATGCACTTAGAAGAAATTTTGTGCGAAACGCCACAGCAATACTTCTCGCCTCAGGAAAACAAAATGGTACGAAATAGTAACGTCACTAGTTTAAGTTAACTGAATACGTGCTACCATCTTTTGACTGCAATAAATACCTTTTTTAGCTAAAATAATCTTAGGATAACGGACTTGACAAGAACTGCCGGACAAAATATATTCATACATTTCTTAATGAAAAAAGATTATTATTGCCAATATTTATTATGAATATCATACTCTAATAGTCAATATATAAAAATAATTTGTTGTATATACTTTTTTATACAATTAAGTACATAAAAAAAAATAGTTGCACTTGCGAAAATTGGAAATAGACAAGCGTGATTTCCAAGCCTTGATTCTCATTTTTAAAGACTTATATAAAAATAAATAAATTTCAAAAATGTTTTGAGTGATAGAATTTTTTTGGGTATTTTTTGCAGAAAATAATTGTTCGCATTGAATTTAAAATATGTTATGCTTCAAAATCATCTTTTTAACCTCCGGACAGCAAATGTAAGCAAATTTTGAAAATGACCCATATGCAACACTACTGCTTCTCATTGCCGATAGCATACTTGAAAAAGATTGCCAAAATATACCATAGAAAATATCTTATCAAAGACAAAATTGTATGAATTTTATAATCACTTTTATAAATTTTATATTTTGGGGCAATCACGAGTTTTAGTCACAATGCGTCTGGAAAGAAAAGCTTCAATATGAGCTGAAAACTTAAGGTTTAAAAATCAGGAAGTATGAACCTATTAACCCTTTAATGCACGACTTTTTTTTTCTTCAATTACAAAATATTTTCAGCATTGTATGATCATATTAAACAGCAGAAAAAAATACACAAAAAAATCGAAGATGAACATTACTTTTATTAAATTTAATTTAATTAATGTATCAAATTTGATACGTGTATGAACGTAAAATGACATTTTTTTAAGTAATAAAATTTCTGGAACAATATTTGTACTTATTCAAACAAAGAAATACCCCACACTTATCGCATTTCACACATAATTTTCCACATTTCGGGTATTTCCAGTTTTCTACTGTACACAATTATTGGTAACTGTCAAATATCATCTGTGCGGATATCTCATTGTGGCACGTAGGATGTTAATGCCGTCTTGATTTTTTTTTATTGCACATTTCATCAGTGGGCCTCGTGTGAAGGATGACCACATTTATTAGGGTTATTTACACCTTGTTTACATCTGCTACTTGTTCGTAACAGTGAAAAAGTTTTTTGATTTCATCTTGGTTGCCTTTTATTTTTGTCATTCGTTGGTATAAAATCCAGACATTAACTACAGTTAAATCAAGTGAGGTAGTCTTCTATTTCCTTTTGAGTCAAAAATTGTTTTTTCGCCATTTTCTATTGTGATATAAAACACCAACCCATAGAGGTTGAGGTTCTCTAAAATGTGTGGGAATTTTGATTTTTTTTCCCTAAATGTATGTGCATGTATTGTAAATGTTAAATATTGTGAAATTTTTACCTAGATGTTTTCAAAATGTGTTTGCGAGTTTGAAAATAGTAATATTTTATCCCATCTGTTATTGCAAGCAAAGAAAGAACTCATACTTCCTCAAAACTAATATTCTTTTATATCATACTCTTTGAAATTGAAAATCACAACAAAATTTGTACATTTCAGATTACTTTAAATTTCAATGTAATTTTTATAAGTTTTTTATAGCTTATTTAATTTCTGACAATTTTCCCTCTTTAAAGGAACATTATGCGAGGTAATCTGTGGTGGTAAGATTTTTCAAAAGATGTCAGAAGTAGTGATACATTGAATATTCAGCTCATTCGGCCCTTCCGCCTTTTTTCGGCTTCAGCCAAATACCTAGTAGGGTTGGCAGGTTTTTGCCGAAGGTGAGGAAAAAACGGGAAAACCGTCCCGGTAAAAATGCCTATTACCACTTTTTGCCACAATGGCAAACATAGTTTACTTAATTTACGCAAATGTTCCTAAATTTTTACAAATTCAAAAATAAAAACTTAAAGGTTTTTATTTTTTAATGAGAATATTCATTGTATCATTGAACCTACTCTCTCAGAAAAAAGATTTCTTAGGCGAATGGTATTATAGAATAAAGAAGAGAGTAAAAGTTTTAAGAAGGATGTGTAGCAAACAGGATTGGAGGTCAGTGCTCTAAAACCTTTTGCGGTTGTTCCTCAGAACAAATTCTTAGCTTTATGTTAGTTTTGAATAGGGAAGTCTTGCCAGATCTGCAATGCTATCAAGACCATATAAATTTATAAAGAAACAAACTGCAATTAGTGTGTACAATATCGGCAACAGTAGGCTACGTTCAGATGCGCCATTATGAATTTTTTGAGGGGGCGGGTTGTCACCAGGGTTGGCAAGTTTTTGACAGTCGGAGGTTTTATCCGGTTTTAACCGTGGTTTTTACCGTCATGTCAAAAACCACTTTTTGACATGGTTTTTGACATAAGTGTCAAAAACCTAAATTTCTGTCCAAAACATGTTTAAATTTGATATTGATAATCAAAATACATTTTGAAATGAATTTGACAATTTCTGATTTCAGACACTGAAGTAAACTTTTGGAGTGTTAGGTTATTAAAATAAAGTGTAATAAGCAATCCTAATCATAATTGAAGGGCTCGGGAGTAAATAATGGTAACTAGCATTTTAAAAAATCAAACATATGGCTTTATTGCTTCGAGGAATTACTGTAACAGATTTTTTTATTTTAAAATGAAGTGGGTACATTAATTAAGTGCTGTGTGTCTTGGGTATACTTAATAAATTTTTACAAGTGATTTTTTTAAATTTTAATTTGAAATAATAAATTTTAACAAATAAATAAAATAGTTTGATCAAAAGTATTTAGCAGATTTGTTCACTGAGTACTAATTAATTTCGTTTTGCTTTTACTCAAAATAAAAAAAAAATCACTTTGATGTAAAGATTTTTAGATTGATAAAATAGCTAATTAATAGTGATTAAAACATTTAAACAAAACTACTTTAAAAACTGGATTTAACTTTTAATACTTATAACTTTTTTCATGGCATAACAAGTTAATTTAAAAGAATGAGAATAAATTTTCATTAAATTTATTAATTTAATTTTTATTAAACTTGACTGATGAGATAACTAATTGATAGTTTTTAAACATTTAAACAAAACTTCTTTAAAAACTGGATGTAAGTTTTAATATTTGTAACTTTTTTCACAGCATAACAAGTTAATTTAAAAGAATGTGAATTAATTTTCATTAAATTTATTAATTTAATTTTTATTAAACTTGATTGATAAGATAACTAATTGATAGTTATTAAAACATTTAAACAAAACTACTCTAAAATTTGGATTAAAGTTTTAATATTTAACTTTTTTTTCACTCCATAACAAGTTAATTTAAAAGAATATGAATAATTTTCATTGAATTTATTAATTTAATTTTTATTAAATTTGATTGATAAGATAACTAATTGATAGTTATAAAAACATTTAAACAAAACTACTTTAAAAGCTGGATTTGAGTTTTAATATTTAACTTTTTTCACGGCAAAACAAGTTAGTTTAAAAGAATGAGAAATAATTTTCATTAAATTTATTAATTTAATGTTTATTAAACTTGATTGATAAGATGCATAAATTTTATTTAATATTTTTCAGGATGAGAAACCTTATATGTTTATAAAAAATCTCAATAACCACTGTATTTGAGTTTTAGACAGGTTTTCGATAGTTTTTTCAGGTTTTCGACGTGTCATGTCAAAAACTGGTTTTTGACGTCAAAAACCCAACCCTGGTTGTCACAGAGCCATACTGAACGCAAAATAGACCGAAAAGCAACCAAAGATGTAACCAGCTCTATAAGAGGATTTTTGCCTCCAACTCTGCTACTTTCCTATTCCATGCTGATGAGTGCATAATAAGCACGAAGCTGCAGTCAATTAATGGAAATAGCAGAGTTGGCCGTGTATTGCTATAACCATTTGTTTGTAAACGCATTAATTTCTGTAAATTGGAGGAATTAGGGGATTCTCCTCCTGATCCCACAATGATTGACCTGGCCGTGGCCATCTTACTACTGAGGCTTTATTGTCTCATTGTTACTCTGAGTTGAAATAAAAAAATAATTGTTTGACTCGTATTAAACTATAAATTACCAATAATGAAAATTTATAAAATAGTAGGTCTCATCAAATTCAATTGAATTGTCTAAACTAGAATTAGAATACATTTTTGATTTTCTAAAACTGAATAGCAAAAACAAGTTTTGAAACAATTTTTGCAATCAATTTCAAGTTTTTTTTCCTGAAGAATTTTTTAAAAATATTATAATTACTGAATTAATGTCAATGAAATTCTAAATTATCTGATTTTACTTTCCATTGTATAATGGACAATATAATATTTATTAAATTTTTTTTGGAATCCAGCGATTTTTTTTCTAGTTTTGCCAGTATTTTAGATTTTTGCCCTTTTTTTTCAGTTTTTGCTGCTGTCCCGGCAACCCTAAAACTAGTTTACTCTTCGGCCTTGGCCAAAAATTGTGCAAGTAATGTATTTTATTTTCACACATTGAAAATTTTGTTAAATTTTGTAGATTGAGTCAAAGGCTCTAATAATCTAATAGTAGGAATGGATCTTTTTTTCGAGCTTCATTTCTGCCATGGCTGCGGCGTCGGAGTAAAAGTCAAGGATTTGGTGTCGGAGTAGATATCAAAAAGTTGGAGTTGATAGGCGGAGTGGGAATCGAAGACTAAAATTCTAAAGGTCTCATTTTTTCCATGCCTGCATTTCTGCCCTGGATACGGAGTCGAGGATTCAGTGTCTGAATCAGAGTCAGAAAATTGGAGTCATAAGTCAGGGTGGAAGGCTCTAAAACTCAAATATTAGGAGTGGGTCATTTTTTCAGAGCCTACGTTTCTACCATGGTTGGGGAGTCGGAATCAAAGTCCTCAAAACTGCTTATTTAGAAACATATTTCCCGTACATTCTTCATCAAAACCATTTTGCAAAGAAGTCCGCCTCTAAGTTCAAGATCAAGATTGAACTCAAATTTTCCTGTTGGTGCAAAAAAAACTAGAAGTATAGAAGAGAATGAGGCGTCCTTTCCAAGATCTTTCGAACAAAAAAAAAGGTCATTCAAATCGGACTATTCATTCAAAAGTTATTAGGGTGGGACACACACAGAGACATAAGACATGCATATTTTCCCCCATCTCAAAACCCTACTTTTCAGGTTTTAATTTTTCTATATTTAATTTATTTCATTCCTTTATATATATATTTTTTTTTGGACTTGGCAATACTTTTAAGATTTATTAAGCCACTTTAAATGCTTTTGTGTCTTCCTTTTACTTAAACAGGAAAGTAGGCTAAAAATGGAATGGCTGGATATAGAAATATTTCTTTCCCAATCTTTTCATTATATTAAGTAGTTTTATCTTTTCTTAGCTGCAATCTGAAGATAAAATATTAATCTAAAAGTAAGATTAAATGTATTCACTTCTACACCCGCATGCTCACATTCCACTTCAAAACTTGTTAAATTGTGCTGAAATTTTACCTAATTTTTTTCCCTCACAAAAATGAACAAATTTAGAAGGTAAGAGAATACTTTCATGTCAAAATCAACTGCACTCTGCCATACAGGTCTTCTTTTTTCAACTTACAAGTAACATTTAAGGCTGCTGAAGATTGGCAACATTGGATGAAGGAACTACCCTACAAAAAAGGAAAGAGCCTTTTGTCATCTTCAATTATTGGATTTAAGTATGTAAAAATTATTTTTGTTTTAAAATGCAGTCAAATCTTTTTAAAATTAACTCAAAACGGCATTTTAAAAATTAATTAGTTTTAGTCTTATTTCCAGAAATGATTTGTGTACTGTAAAAATTGAGTGATCAGATATTTGTAACCGTAAAAAAAATGAGATGTATAGGTTTCAAACGTTAATTTAATGCAGAAATGGTGTAGCGATTGAGTTGGTGGAGTATCAAGTGGGAAGCGGGGACGTCATTTCAAGTTTTTCCAGGGGGTGGGGGCAAAGGATGAAAACACAACGCAATTTCATCGGAAAACAGCAAAAACCACGCCCACTTATATGCAAATACATTGATTTCTCAAAGTCAGGGGGGGGGGGCAATTGACCCCCCTGCCCCTCCTAAATAACGGGCCTGGTGGGAAGCTAGAGGCTACATTCCCAAGATTTAACGGCATGATGTTTTGATATTGTTCATGTGATAACATTTAAAGTGTCTTGTTATTTTGTTTTATTGAACGTACGTGTGTGTATTGTATTTAATAAAAAGTTCTGTTATTGAAATGTGTCTAGTGTCTTTCTGTCTACATACATAGGATATTCTGACAAAAAGGTAAGGTAAGCATTATGCTGTAGTTAAGGGACAGGTGGATAGCTACAGCCTACATTTTCCTTCTTATAGATTTCATCAACTCGTGTTTTTATTGCGTACGGAAATTTAGGAACGAGTTTTAAAAAATGAAGCCTTTATCAGCTTTATCATCTCAGTCGAGTAAGGCAGGTACACTGTAGTTTTCTGCTCATTTTCAGGAATTACAGTGTATGAATGAAACTCTACTGTTATAAAATTTCTGGTTGAGGAGTTGGCTGCCTCTGATGAGTTTCCCCTCCTCCTTTATTTCCTGCTTAGATTTCATTTATACTGTAGTTCATACTGCAGTTTTATCTTACTCTTTGGTTTATGGTTTATATTAGTCATAAGCAAATAGCAGTTTTATCTTACTCTTTGATTTATGATTTATATTATTCATAGGCAGATATTTAGACCCTGTATTTCGACCATACAGGTGAAGTTTCTTGGTTTTGATTGAGACTATTTTTAATCTGTACGCAATGCTGAAAAGTATTCAAAACACATATTAAAACTCTAAAAGCATCTACGATGTATTTAAAATTAATACTTCCACGATATGAACAAGTGCAAATATTTACTAAACGAAATTTGCAGCGTTGGAACAAGATCGTCTGATCATGTTCGTTACACAGCAAAAGTTGGTGATGAAGAGTATTTTCCAGCAAAGATTTCGATTTAGAATGAATTAACAATTTTAGGCTCACATATTCCATTTTAGCATGAAATGAATTAAACATAATGCAGTACCGGACAACGCCAGGTTTATTTGTAAAAATGAATAAAGCTAGGTCATTTCATTTTTACTTGGAAAATGAAAACCATCATTAATTCTCACAATTAAGACAATTAAAATCACAAAAAGTGATTACACTAATTGGTTTAATTCAGTAGAAGTTATCGCTGACCAAAACAATAGCCTCCCACTTGGTGGCCTATTCATTTCTTATTTTGGAATAGTCCGAGGGAAAGTAATTTTAAATTGTAAATGTTTTGCTGCTTTGTTTGCCATGTCTGCATGTTAAGCAATGTGGCTAGTGATACAGCTACTGTCCTCAATGCAGTTTTTCTCTTGTTATTTGATTTATGTTTCATAATCTTCATAGGCCGATATTTAAGCCCTGTATAGTAGGCCATACAGGTGAAAACCTTGGGTTTTTGTTCCAATTATCTCATTTTTATCTGAAGGCATATATATTCTTCCAGCTGTCGAGCAATGTTAAAAAGTACATCAAATGAATTCTGTTAAAAAATCTTTTTATAAGACGTTAACTATAAGACCAGGTGCAAACATTTACAATGTAAGGAAATGTCCAGTTATGGCGCAAAATCAGTTGATTGTTCGCTACCTGGCAAAAATTTATGAAGTTTTTTCTGCAAAATATGAGTAGATCTTGTTCACTTTTACTCAGAAACTGAAAGCTAAATTTAATTCTTTATAATTAAACACAAGGAAATCGAAAAACTGATCATTACGCCAATTCTTGAAAGTGTAAGTTATCGCTTACCACGCAATAACAATAGCCACCATTTATTAACTTGTAATGGTTGATCATGTATTTTCAACCATAATGTTTGGAGGTTGCGTGTAAGATATTAAATATTAATCAGAGACATTACAGTAATTCAAATCACTTTTTATTCCATGTGCAACAAAAACTCGCAGCATGGTACAACGTGGTTGCATCGCTACTAATACAAGTACAACTCTACAGTTACAGTTAAAAATAGCTGTCTTGCAGCTATACAGTTATTACATGAAAAAGAAATAAATTAAAAAAAAAATACAAATTACATGTTAATAAGATTAAATACATTATTTTAAATTAATACATTTGTAGAATATAATTTTATGGCTTTAAAAATACATTTGATAATTTTATTATGAACTAGCGGTAAGCCATGGACGATTTACTTAAACCACTGCATGGTGCCGCCATCTACTGGCTTTCAACCAAAGTAATTATCGTTCCTACATTACTCCCCTACCAGTAACTAAGTTACGATACATAGAAAAATTGGTAGGGAGAAATTGCAAAGATATTTTGCTTAAAATTACACTTGAATTTAAGAACTAATATGAATAAAGGATAATAATAATACAAAAATTACAATATGATGCATTATTTACATGCTACGTTCTAAATCGTACTGGCAATTTCACTTTTCTGCCACAACGAGTATTTGCTGGGAGTTTCACAGTAGGTGTCGAAGTTGTTTTTTGTTCAGATTGATCACGATTATTGGGAAGTATCTCATCTGTGGTGTTGACTTTTATGATACATGCAGGTTTAAGCCTGTCGATAGAGATTTTCACCTCTTTTCCTTTAATTTGCACAGAAAAATATTTATCGTGCTTGTGTAACACCAAATAAGGGCCATCATATGCAGGTTCTAATGGTTTCTTCACTCTGTCAACTCTTACAAAAACATGGGTACAGGATTTTAAATCCTTATGCACAAAAACTTTTTGCTAAGTAAACTGTTGAGTGTTGACTGGCTTCAGTAAAGCCATCTGCTGTTGTAGCTTGTTAACAAAGGTGTCAGGTTCAATCTCACAACTTGGTTTGTCAAAAAACTCTCCTGGAAGTCTGATGTTGGTTCCATACAGCATCTGAGCAATAGAAAAATTTGTATCATCTCTAATTGCAGCTCTTAGTCCTAACAGAACTGTTGGAAGGGTTTCAGTCCACTTTATGTTGTGTGCTTTTATAGCTGCCTTTAATGTTCTGTGAAAACGTTCAATTTTACCATTACATTGGGGATGATAGGGAGTTGTACGATTAATTTTGGCTCCACAGATGATAGATAAGTTGTCAAACATTTGAGATCTAAACTGCCTGCCATTATCTGCAATGAAACGAGTGGGTACACCAAACCTACATATCCAATTTTCATACAATGCTTTACTGACAGATTCCGCTGTTATGTCTTCTAAGGGAATAACTTCCATCCAGCATGAAAATCTATCGATGCATGTCAGGCGATATATTTTGCCATTATATGGTGGCAGGGGTCCTATCAGATCTATGTGCACCACACTGAACCTTGCATCTGGTTCTTGATATGTGGAAAACTGGGATTTTGTGTGCCGCGTTACTTTTGCTCGCTGACAGTTGATGTATGCTTGTGCCCATTCCCGAATTTGCCTTTTCATCTCGGGCCAGACAAATCGAGCTGTTATTTGTTTTACTGTAGATTGTATTCCTGGATGAGCAAATCCATGAATGTGATCATAAATTTTCCTACGGAAAGATTTAGGAATGTATGGTCTAATGTTGTTTTGAGATGTGTCGCACCATAATGTCTTCTCGGATGGGAGTAAAGATTGTTTGAACACTAATGATGAATTCTGAAATAATTCTTGCAATTCTTGGTCATTTTGTTGGGCTTGTGCTATGGCTTCATACTCTATCACAGTTATTTCTTCCACTCTAGAGAGGGTATCAGCTACAGTGTTATCTTCTCCACTGATGTGCTTGATGTTGGTGGTAAATTGAGATATACAGGGTGTCCACTCCAATCGTGGACCAATAGCTAATTTCTAAACCGTTAGAGATAAGCATATAGTTTATTTAAGAAAAAATCTCCAAATTATGAAAGGAATTTTGAGTCTATTCAATGTTTTTCAAAAAATCAAATTTTGAAAGAGTTACGAAATTTAAATTTTTATACAGCCCCCCAGTCCTATCAATCATATTTAGTAAAACATTCTTGACACTGTAACGTTTAAAACTAAAAAAAAATCACTGTTCTACGACAAAAATTGACCGAGTTATGACGTTTTGAAAAATCAAGATTTTGAAGGATTTCGCATACGGTCTCTTAAGCGATCTCTCGATGACGTCATGAAACAATGCAAAATCTTGATTTTTCAAAACGTCATAACTCGGTCAATTTTTGTGGTAGAAGAGTGATTTTTTTTTAGTTTTAAACGTTACAGTATCAAGAATGTTTTACTAAATATGATTGATAGGACTGGGAGGCTGTATAAAAATTTAAATTTCGTAACTCTTTCAAAATTTGATTTTTTGAAAAACATTGAATAGACCCAAAATTCCTTTCACAATTTTGAGATTTTTTCCTAAATAAACTATATACTTATCTCTGACGGTTTAGAAATTAGCTATTGGTCCACGATTGGAGTGGACACCCTGTATATTGCAATTGACGAAGCTGTCTTGGCGAAGCTTTTTCGTTTTTTTACTTGAAGACATAAATCAAAGGTTTATGATCTGTGAAGATTTCAAATTCTTTTCCTTCTAACATATGTTTGAATTTTTTTACAGCAAGATATATACCTAGTAATTCTCTGTCGTAGGTACTATACATTTGCTGCGTGTCATTTAACTTCTTTGAATAGAAAGCAATGGGTCGCCAGGTATCATTTTCCAATTGCTGCAATACAGCACCTATCGCCCAATCCGAGGCATCTGTGCAGAGAGATAGAGGAAGATCAGGGTTAGGATAAGACAACTTGAGTCGCTTCCGCTAAATCCAATTTGCACTTTTCAAACTGCTGAACTGCTTGAGGCGTCCATGGGACTTTTCGTCTGTCTTTTTCTGGCACCTTTCATCATTTCATGGAGGGCCTGTGTCTCCGCTGCATTTTTAAGATATCTCCTGTAAAAATTTATCATCCCCAAAAAGGTTCGGAGATCGTGAAGTGTTTCAGGCAGCTTGTATTCCAGGATGGCTTTGACTGTATCTGGTAATGGCTGTGAACCTTGAGGAGTGATGAGATAACCTAGATAGTCTATCTGTTCAACTCCAAACACTAATTTGGCAACATTGATGCGAAGGCCATACATTTTTAACCTTTCAAAAACCAGGAGAAGATGCTTTCTATGTTCTTCCTCATACTTCCGATGCGATGAGTATGTCATCCAAAAATGGAAAAGGAAGTCTAACCCTCTGAGGACTTCAGTTATAAATCGTTGAAATGTCGAAGGAGCATTTCGCAAACCAAAACTCATGACGTTGAATTCCTATAACCCAAGTGGCGTAATAATAGCTGTTTTGGGTTTGTCTTCTTCAGCTATTGGAATCTGGTAATACGCTTTGCAGAGATCTATCTTCGAAAATATCTTCTTACCCTTCAACATTAACTGGAAGTCTTCTATTCTTGGGATAGGATACCTGTCTGGAATGGTCTGATCATTTAGTCGCCTGTAATCTCCACAAGGACGAAGAGAGCCATCTCGTTTGTTTACTAGATGGAGAGGACTAGCCCACTGGGATTTTGAAGGTCTTATGATGCCAGAGTCAAGCATAAACTGAAATTCTTGCTTGGCAAGCTTTAGTTTCTCCGGATCGAGTTGACGTGCACGCGAAAACACTGGCTGGCCTTTAGTGGTGATGTAGTGTTTTACATCATGTTGTAGGGTCATTCCATTTTAAATCAACAAATTTTCAAAAAAGTTGTTGCATCACCATTTTTGATTTTGATAAAAATTTGCATGTGTATTCCTTTTACTTCTCAGAGCTCAAAATGGTGGTCATTTTATTTTTAAAAAATTTACCCTTTGATATATAGGCCATTTTTATTGTTGGCAATAGCGAGAATCGGGCGTTTTGATGCTTTGTCTTATGAACTATAACTTTTTTTCTATCAAAGATTTTGAGCTCAAATATAGCTCATTGGAAAGCTAAGAAAAAGATCTTTTTATATATGCTATTAATAAATTTCAGATATTTAAAAAATATTTATTTTTTCAAGGTCAAAGTTCACTACGAAAATGACATTTTTTACTACTTTCGAAATTAAAAAACCCGTGAAGGGTTCAAAGTAACAAGCCGATTTTTTCATCATATATTCATAGTCATGGTTACTTACTGTATAAAAAAAATTGGCTTGTTACTCCACCCCATTTATGAGATATGCCTCCCCAAAGTTGTAAATTTTTTAAAAAATCCCATTTTCAACGCTAAAAAAATGCATGTGGGGGGCAAGATAAAAAAATTTTTATATATGGTATTTTAAGTACTTTTTACCAGATTTCTAACAAAATAGAAGTTGCTGTGTTATTCAAAGGCGTTTGGCAGATATAAGGGACTGAACTTTCAAAAAATTGCACAAAAACAACACGATCATTTTCATTTTTTAAAATATTTTTCTTTATTTAAATGTAATTATATACCTTATTCTTTGCCTTAAATGCTAAAAAAAGACTAAGAAGAGCAATGAAGAAACATATTTAAAGTTTAATAAGATAATTTAATATTTTTAACACCTGGGAATATAGAATACCACTAAACTTGTCTGATTTTTAAACATCTGATTGCTACCTACAACAGGACTGAGCAATCTCTACTTGTCCAGGTTTATTCTTACCATGTGGTCATCCTTGTTCTGGCTTGCTCTCACATGTGTATCTTAGTTGTCTTTCAAATTCTGAAAGAAGTAGGTTGTTGAGCTAGTGTTTGCTGTAAAATCTTGTGAAGCTGATGTGATTTCTTTTCATTTCAAGTTCATTCATATTCACAGAATGTTTTGTTAAAGGTAAAAGAAGAAATTCTTTAGAATCCTTAAAAATAAATTTAAAATTGTCTTTCTACATGTAAACTGTGAATAAGTTATGGATAACCCTAAATGCTCCATAGGAGTTTTTGAGAATGATGATTGTGATATTTTAAGTTACAGTAGGCAGTCTACTGTAAATAGTATTTCTGAGTACAGTGATGATGATAAAACTTTGCTGCACCTGAGTACTGGGTGTAAAACTACTGAAACTGTTTGTACTTACCATGCAATTAAATTTCTTGCCAAGTTTTGCCACCTTTATGGAACTTATAGCTGGTAGGTACAAACAGTTTCAATAGTTTTACACCTAGTTCTCAGGTGCAGTAAAGTTTTATCATCATCACTGTACTCAGAAATACTATTTACAGTAGACTGCCTACTGTAACTTAAAATATCACAATCATCATTCTCAAAAACTCCTATGGAGCATTTAGGGTTATCCATAACTTATTCACTGTATGCATGTAGAAAGACAAATTTAAATTTATATTTAAGGATTCTAAAGAATTTCTTCTTTTACCTTTAACAAAACATTCTGTGAATATGAATGAACTTGAAATGAAAAGAAATCACATCAGCTTCATAAGATTTTACAGCAAACACTAGCTCAACAACTTACTTCTTTCAGAATTTGAAAGACAACTAAGATACACATGTGAGAACAAGCCAGAACAAGGATGACCACATGGTAAGAACAAACCTGGACAAGTTGAGAAATGCTCAGTCCTGTTGTAGGTAGCAATCAGATGTTTAAAAATCAGACAAGTTTAGTGGTATTCTATATTCCCAGGTGTTAAAAATATTAAATTATCTTATTAAACTTTAAATATGTTTCTTCATTGCTCTTCTTAGTCTTTTTTTAGCATTTAAGGCAAAGAATAAGGTATATAATTACATTTAAATAAAGAAAAATATTTTAAAAAATGAAAATAATCGTGTTGTTTTTGTGCAATTTTTTGAAAGTTCAGTCCCTTATATCTGCCAAACGCCTTTGAATAACACAGCAACTTCTGTTTTGTTAGAAAGCTGGTAAAACGTACTTAAAATACCATATATAAAAATTTTTTTATCTTGCCCCCCACATGCATTTTTTTAGCGTTGAAAATGGGATTTTTTAAAAAATTTACAACTTTGGGGGGGGCATATCTCATAAAGGGGGTGGAGTAACAAGCCAATTTTTTTTATACAGTAAGTAACCATGACTATGAATATATGATGAAAAAATCGGCTTGTTACTTTGAACCCTTCATGGGTTTTTTAATGTTCGAAAGTAGTAAGAAATGTCATTTTCGTAGTGAACTTTGACCTTGAAAAAATAAATATTTTTTAAATATCTGAAATTTATTAATAGCATATATAAAAAGATCTTTTTCTTAGCTTTCCAATGAGCTATATTTGAGCTCAAAATCTTTGATAGATAAAAAGTTACAGTTCATAAGACAAAGCATCAAAACGCCCAATTTTCGCTGTTGCCAACAACAAAAATGGCCTATATATCAAAGGGTAATTTTTTTAAAAATAAAATGACCACCATTTTGAGCTCTGGGAAGTAAAAGGAATACACATGCAAATTTTTATCAAAATCAAAAATGGTGATGCGCACCCCATTTGTTGATTTAAAATGGAATGACCCTGTACTGACTTGTTCAGGAATCCGGGCTTTGTGATTTCGGGAAACAGACGCAAAAGCTCTGCAAACTTGGTGTTGTTACCAACAGTATTTATTGCATGCTCTTCACACACAGACATAATGCTGCTTTTCACTGATAGTTTGGTGATACCATCAATTAACTGTCGATTTTTTATGTCGATTATCAGATTGAAATGGTGCAAAAAATCAGCACCTAAAATTCCTCTACTGACTTTGGCCATTACAAAAGGTCATTGAAATGGGCGACGTAATCCTAAATCGAGCGTGAGGACTTTCAAACCAAAAGTGGGAATTTCTGTTCCGTTGGCAGCATACAGCTTATAATCGCTGGATGAGCCTTCAAACTTCTGATGTGCTGGAATAATAGATATGTCTGCACCACTGTCTACCAGGAACCGTGATCCCGTATTTTTGTCATTTACAAATAAACGGAATTGGCGGCAATCGACAGGTTTGGCAGTAGGGCTTGCCGCTGATTCTACTGCTCTCGGGAGTTTTCCGGACTTCTCCAACTGCATGGGGGTTTACATTTATCTGGGTTGCACTTTGATCCAAAACGGAAATGATAATAGCAAAATTTACCGTTTGGATCGAAACGTCGGCGGGATCTGGATCTGCTTCTCTGTCTATGGTGTGAGCTGGGGCTACGAGTCCTAGGACGAACACTAAGGCTTGCAATTTGGTGTTCTAATGCTGATATTTTCGATAGCAAGGCCTCATAGTGAGGTGGTGGAACTGGTGGAGTTGCAACTGCGGCGGCCTGTCCAACACTGGCTATTTCTAGTTGTGGATTCATTTCCTTGATTTTATCTGCCATGGCAGCTAGTTTTTCAATGGATTCGTCGCTGACGATCAGCACGTTCTTGATTGGATCTGGAATCTTCTCCAGCCAAAGGGTGCGTAGCACTTTGTCGGAGATGTCGCTTCCGCCGAGCGACCTCATCTTTCGGAGCAGCTGGCTGGGCATTTGATCTCCAAGTTCGAGTCCAGTGAGGAGACGTTTTATTTTTTTTGTTTTCACTTTCTTTGAAAGTGTTCAAGTGTCTTTGAAAGTGTCTTTCTTTTGCATCCGAATATTTCGTTTTGGAGTCTGCCTTTATGATATCCCAAATGTTCTCAACAAATCGTGATTCCAGCTGGGCCACGAGGTAGTTGAACTTAGTTTCTTCAGCTTTGATTCCACAAATGTGGAACTGTGCTTCTACTTGGTAGAACCACATCTCAGGTTTGTCTTATTGAAACTGCACTGGCCTCCACGTGCGTCGAATCCTCGGCGGCAGCGTCACCGGTCATTTCTTCCACTTCCTTTAACACCCGTCTTCTGGTCACCAATTGTAATGGTTGATCATGTATTTTCAACCATAATGTTTGGAGGTTGCGTGTAAGATATTAAATATTAATCAGAGACATTACAGTAATTCAAATCACTTTTTATTCCATGTGCAACAAAAACTCGCAGCATGGTACAACGTGGTTGCATCGCTACTAATCACAGGTACAACTCTACAGTTACAGTTAAAAATAGCTGTCTTGCAGCTATATAGTTATTACATGAAAAAGAAATAAATTTAAAAAAAAATACAAATTACATGTTAATAAGATTAAATACATTATTTTAAATTAATACATTTGTAGAATATAATTTTAAGGCTTTAAAAATACATTTGATAATTTTATTATGAACTAGCGGTATGCCATGGGCGATTTAGAACATAGCATGTAAATAGTGCATCATATTGTAATTTTTGTATTATTATTATCCTTTATTCATATTAGTTCTTAAATTCAAGTGTAATTTTAAGCAAAATATCTTTGCAATTTCTCCCTACCAATTTTTCTATGTATCGTAACTTAGTTACTGGTAGGGGAGTAATGTAGGAACGGTAATTACTTTGGTTGAAAGCCAGTAGATGGCGAAGTGAATAAAAAGAAAATAAAAATGAGCTGCAAGTTTTTAGTCCGAAGGAAAGTTATTTCAAAGGGTAATTTTACACTGCATTATTTGCCATGTCTGCACTTAAGGCAATTTGGCTGGTGATACAGCTACTGCGCTTAATACAGTTTTTCTTATCTAAGATTTCTGTTCTGAAGATTTCTGGTTTTATAATATTCATAGGCCGATATTTAAGTCCTGTATAGTAGGCCATACAGGTGAAAGCTTCTGGATTTTATTCTAATTCTCTCGTTTTTATCTGAAGGCATATATTCTTCTAGTCGTCAAGCAATTCTGAAAAGAACTCCAAACAAATTAATAATAAAAAATTAGTCATAAAACAAATGCAGAAGATATTGAAAACAGATTTTTCCCATTCAGCTAACTGCAGTAAATCACTCTGATGAGGAACCTACTTTTGTAGTTCTGTCAGTCGTCTTTTACTTTCATAAGCTGACCTGGAGAATTTTCAGTTAATTCTCTTAATCCTCGCCTTTTTGTCTAGTTTTCCTCACAATCCTTTGTCAGTCTAAGAGAGTTCATTAGATGCTATTACGAAATGCAGCAACAATGCTCACCATTTGGTTACACAATCTCTCTTTTCGGTTATACAATAGACTAAAACAAAACAACTTCAAGGCTCTTTGTTGTTGGATACCTGGTCATGTAGGAATTACTGGTAATTAGGCAGCCAATACAGCTGCCAAGACTGCAACTACCCACGTTGAATACCTTGTTCCTTTTCATTATATCAAAAATTGCATTACAGACCATCTTAACATCAATTGGAAGCCTGACTGGGATGGAGAAACCCGAAACAAATTGCATTCCACCCAACCTTTGATTAAAGGTTTCAAATTCGTGAACTATAAGTCAGGGTTTGAAATAAGGTTTAATTTTGAGGGGGGGGGCATAAATTTTCATTAAGTGCTGAAAAATTAGTTCAGAATTATTGCAATTGTAATTTACAGTAATCATTACACTTCTTGTCACATTAAAAAAAAAATATTACATCTTATGACATAGGATGAGATCAGATTAATACCGTCGAACATTTTTTTCATTGAATAATTTTACAGCTGTTGCATAATCAAAACAATCAATAGTTATTTTACAGTCAACAATGCGTATTAAACTAGACAAATGACCAGAGTCGAACCTATTTCTATATTTTGTTTTAATGCGGTTTTGGCTGCTAAAAGATCTTTCAACTAAGGCCGAGCTTATTGGCACAACTAATGCTACTTCAAGCATGAGAGCAGTGCTCTCATATATAATTCTTTATACTTTTAAAAAATGATTTTTGCAACATCGGGAAATGAAAATGCACGATAATTTCTAACCATCAAATTATAAACATCATTATACTCTTTAGACAAATTTTCAAAGTCTTTCATACTAAATTGTTGATTCAGTTTTTTACCAGTTCTTGGCATTTATCAAACCCAGTAATCTTCATGAACACTGGATTTCATAAGCAGAAAAACACTACAATTGTCATACTTTCTGTAGAATATCTTTCTTCCAGTCCCTGTATGCCAGACGTAAGAAGATTTACTTTTATATTCTGCAGTTCAGAATATTATACATTATCGAGACTATTCAGATGATCTTTTATCTCTTTATAGCTGGTTTCTGAGAATTTCAAGCCTTTGGGATCATTGCTATGAATAGGAGAAATTTCATTGCCATCCTGGTCACAACCTAAAATATTGTGCATCAAGTTATTTTCAAAACTCCTAACATCATTTTTCAGTGCAGCTAATTTGTCAGTATCAGTTTGTACACAGGGACCTATTATTGAAAAATATGCCATTTGCTTCTGAAAAATCTTGCTGAGGGTATTGAAAATTGGAAGTGTCCATTCAAATGTGGGCTATGTAAATAAAGCGGCAGATTTAACAGACCTAAGCAGACCAGAAGCAATTGTACCTTTTCCAGCTGCTATCTGATTCTAAAAATATAATCAAGCCATCCAAAGTGCTATAGAGTGTTCGAATACAGTTATACGGAGTGCAGTTCCGCATATTTCAGTTCTGAGCTATCTAACAAAACCTGGATTTCTCTCAGTTTTGAGCAACGAACGGCTGAACTATTGAAATATGGGCGATTCTCTGTAAACTGGTAATTTGCTTTCCGGACTGAGTATTTTAAAAATAATAAAGTGTAATAAAGTAATTATCGCTCTTAATACAAGTCAAGCATTAATACTTTGTGGCCCAATTGTATTTGGAGTGATAACAATTTAATTTTTTTTTCTAGAAATTATCTAAGCGCCAAAAACACAGTCCCCTGGCTGTCCCAAATCCATAGCTTAACTGCTAAAGATAGTATTTCAAAAAATCTATTAACACTACATAAATTTGGCAACTAATATCTAAAAATAGAATAATGAAGCTATATATTTCTTATGAAATAAGGTATAATTACGTATTTCTAAAACTTAAAATTGTCATGTAAATTCTGTCCAGAGTTTTTCCAAACAGTCCCCTGCAACATTTTCAAAGCTGTAATACGAAAAATCTATTACTTTTGCAAATTTTTTTTGACATGAAGTTTAAAGCAATCAGTGTGAATTTGCTGAAATTGCCGAGAACGGTGCTGAAACGATACTTAGTTTAGTTTGAGAGCCACATTTGTGATGAAAGTTGCCATCAGGATCGTTACGAAAACAGTCCTCTGGGAAGTGATTTTATTAATTTCAATTAGTTTAATTATGAAACATATTAGTTATTATGTCCACGATTTGTGCCTAAATTTATAGGTAGTCTCGTAATTAATTATGCTCCAATAGTTTTGCAGATATTACGCAACAAAGAGCAAAAACACAGTCACCTGGCACAGTCCCCTGCCTAGTTATACCAGGCGGGGGACTTACCCCCTATCACAATTTGTCAGAAAAACACAAGCTTCAATTGGCCTTCTTTCAAACCAAAGTAATAGATTCATTTTCTGAGCAATAGTGAAATAATTATACAGACATTTCAAAAAACCATGCCCGGCCAGATTTCGTGTGAAAAATGACGAGTTTACAGAGAATCGCCCATATATAAAAATGCTCCTTAAAGTTTCATTGTATGATTTCAAATTTTGGCAACTTTTAGCTGCTTTTTGTAACACTAGTGATAGTCGATGGGCACTACAATGAACAGTTATTAAGCATGACTTAAGCGATTGAATGCGTTCGACTGAACCCAGACTTGTGGCCTATCGTGGCTTTAGCACAATCGCATCTCGAAGCAACCTTTTGAATGGTAGGGCAAATTTTTCAAACGTACCTTTAATTTCATCCATTATAGTACTTGCAGTTCCATCATTAATATGAAGATTTTCCAGATATTTCTCTTGTATCTCACCATCTTTGACAAACCTTACATTTACGCCTAAATTTCTTAGAGCATAAGAAAAAAGAACAAGTAATAATAACCCGTCTTCGCATAGGTCATACAAGATTCACCCACAAATACCTATCCCACGAACTACCTCCTGCATGCAATAGATGCAATGTTAATCAGTGTTACATGATTTATGTAACAGCCTAAATTTTAATCATATTCGTTTGATATATTTTCATAAATTTCATCCATCTTTGACTGAGTTGCTTGGGGACGCACTCCATCCTAATTTGTTCCCATTGCTTCAAGAGATAAACATTGTGTCTAATTTAGTGTTTTGTTTTTTCCTTGTCCTTTTGTGTCGTCTTTGGTTCGTTATTTGTATTTTGATTTTAGTCAAAATTACTTGAGTCCTTGCTTTCGCTTATTTATTTCGAATTTTAAGCTTATATGTGACTCTTTCGAAAATGTTTTTAAAATTAAGGATAAATTTTATTGTATCTATACGAAAAAAAATGCATGCGTCGTCCGTGGGTTACTTCAATATTTGGGATCCGAATGCGACAGGTGCTCACTCAACTACAGATAACAGATTTCAATTATTACAATGCAATCGAACTTATCGAACCATTGAGCGAAAGTTGCGTTTCTGTTCTCCATGACTTCGATTATTTTCAAAAAGACACCACAGCTGATGCAGTATATCAAAAAATTTATAATGATGTAAAACACAAATATATGCAATATAAAGATTTTTACTGACGGATCAAAATCAAACGATCACGTCTTTGCGGCAATAATTGGCTACCAAATGTGTTCACAACAAATAAATACATCTTGTTCCGTTTTTAGTTCTGAAATAAAAGCCATAGTTATACATCTTTACAAACAATAGCCCAGTCAAATTATAAAAAGTGGGTGATATGCCGGCAATGAGGCAGTTGCCAAGGCTGCAAGTGTCCTTGTCGATGATCTTGTGCCTTTCGACGACATAAAAAATACAATTTTTGACTGCCTTAACAACCATTGGCAGCGAGCCTGGAGTGGAGAAGCACAAAATAATTGCACTCAATCCAGCCTTCGGCGTAAGGCTTCAAGTCATCAAAGATCACCAGAAGAGAGCAAGTGGTAATAGCCCGTCTTTGCATCGGTCACACAAGAGTCACACATACATAATTTTTTGCCACGAACCGTCCCCTCTATGCACACAAGTAGCACAAACTTATACAAAATATACATATTAATTTAATGAAAAAAACTTTGAAGAGCCTGTTTTAACAAAGTTATCACTGCTATTAACAGAAAAATAACAAATATTTTAAAATAGTAAAAGAAACAAATTCAGTATTATAGCTTTAGTTGCGAGTATATATAATCAGGAAATGTTTAAAAAATTTTGCTCAACCCAACAACTTCCTGGTAAGCTCTTCACTCGTTTTTGCGACTTCATCTATAATTTGATTACTATCTAACTTGTAAAATAATCTCTTTCGACATTCATGAAGAGTAGGTTGGATAAGAGATCTTGACTCAAAGTCGATCTAAGTCGATTTTTAACAATTTTAAGCTTTGAAAACACTCTTTCACAAGTGACTTGTGTACAAGGTATGCTAAGTACATATTTGTAAGCTACATACAAATGTGTGAAGAGTCCTGAAAGAGTGAGTTCAAAAATAACGGAAAATGCGTAGGATAAATATGAAATCTAACTCCATTTCTGCATCAATTTTGCTTTCCTCCAACTTCCCACTCCCCCCCGTTGTCCGTTTACCTTGTCGTGGTGGGGGGGGCTTGCGGTGTGGTGTGTTCGGGGCGAGCTCTTGGCGGAGTAGTGACCCCCAGTTGCTCAAACCGAAGTTCGGCGGGTAGGGATTTTTTTTCCCCTCCTTCCCTCATCACACTTACCAAATTTCGGAACAATCCCAAGCCAAGGTGTGTCGACCGTGCCGATGGCTGCGTGGTACCGGGGCCAAGCGGTATCTCTTACGGGAGGCTTCAGGGCTAGCTGGCGAACCCTGTCGTATCCAGCCTTACCCCTGTGTAGGGGGGCTACGCAGGGGCTCGACCCCACTTTTCCCCCCAGTTCTCCGGTCCGTTCATGGATACTGAAAACAAAAACCCTCCTCCCCCTCGTGGGGAGCGTCAGAATGTTTTGCTAAATGATCCGAAGTTTTTTATAATTAAGCGCAGTGATCCTAATTTAAATTTAACTAAACTTTCACCTTTTTTGATAAATAAAGCTTTAACTCATTCAATAGGAGAATATCAATCAATAAAAAAGTTACGCAGTGGTGAATTATTGGTCGAAATTAAAAATCCTAATCAAATTAAACAAATCATGGTTATGAAACAAATAGGCTCGTATCTGGTAACTGTTGCAGAACACAAAACCCTTAATTTCTCCAAAGGCATCATTTCAGAGCCCGACCTACTTTTTACATCCGAGGAAGAGATTTTAGTAGAATTGCGAGACCAGCGTGTTTGTGGAGTGAAAAGAATCCGAATAAAACGAAATGGCGAAATGGCCGATACAAAACACCTTATATTGACGTTCAATACCCCGGTCCTCCCTACACGTGCCAAAGCTGGTTATCTCTCTTGTCCAGTGAGACCATATATTCCAAATCCGCTTCGGTGCTTTAAGTGCCAGCGGTTTGGACATTCTAAGATTTCGTGTCGTGGTACCGACGCATGTGCCAGATGTGCCGAACCTGGCTATGATAGTGTACAGTGCACGAAAGACTTCAAATGTGTCAACTGCAAGGGAGATCATCCCGCATACTCTAGAAAATGCTCTAAATGGCTACTGGAAAAAGAAATTCAGGTCATTAAAACTACCGAGAAAATTTCGTACCCTGAAGCCAGAAAAATTATTGAATCAAGAACACCCACTACAGGCCTTTCTTACGCTGCTGCTGTTAAAAAAGTCCTTAAATCCTCAAGCACCCAAACAGATGCGCAAACAGAAACAAGTAATAAGCCAAATAGCACACTCAAACAAAATAATCAAATGAAGTTGCCTAACTCGCCAAAATCAGCAAAAAATCAGATCAATATTTCAAAATCGCAACAAAAAACTCTAACGAAACTAAAGAGCAAACTGTACAAAAACCTAGTACAAGCACCGCAGTTATGTTTACCTTAGACAACACAAATGCACAAAATCAAAAGAAAACTGCTGAAAAAAAGAAATTGATTAAATCACGTGCTAAAATTGGGGTAGCCGTCAAACAGAGGCCCCCTAACTTTTATAATTTCAAAAAAGAGGACTTCTTGTATTCTGGCAAGAAAAATAAATTGACGAAATCTCTTCATGAGGAATTTGTTCACCCTCACGAGGAAGTAGATGATGTTGAATTCAAAGAACTGCCGCCATCCGAAGATGAAGGATGGACGGACGTCCCTA
>JAXGGA010010944.1:0-44613 GCA_038373865.1 Uloborus plumipes
AGGATAAAGGACCACAGCGGGCAGGGATGCACGAAGAAACTTGTTGTCTATGCACAGCGTTAATAAGAATGCGGATGGTGTCTTGAGGGATGGCTCTCCAATCCCTTTCAGCCATTTGCCACAGTTCGTCTTCTGAACGAGGTGGGGCCAGATTCTGCTAACGGGGCGTCCAATCACATCCCACACATGTTCGATTAGTGATAGGTCAGGAGAGTATGGCAGCCAGGGAAGCATCTGTATAACTTGGAGAGCATGTTGGCAGATGCGAGCACTGTGCGATCGAGCATTATCCCGCTGAAAAATTGCATTAGGCAGTGCCTCAAGGTAGGAGATTGCCACCAGCCGCAGTGCATTGTTGGGCCGTTATAGTGCCCAGAATAGAACTAGAGGTGATATAAAAATGTACGAAATAGCGCTCCAAACCATAATGACACTTTGTCGCGTGGTGGGGCGTTCTACAGCTACTACCGGATTAGATCTGTCTCCGGGTCGACGCCACACACGTATGCGGCGGCTGTCACTGCATAAGCAGATGCGTGACTCATCTGAGAATATGACGTTTCGCCCACGTCGCTCTAGTCCGGCACCATTCCAAATGTTCGTGTCTATGCTGTGGAGTCAATGGCAGTCTACTTAGCGGACGCCGTGATTGCAGGCCACGCGCAAACAATCGACGGAAAATGGTTCTGGTCGACACGGGAACATCTAGGATATCTTGAACATGTTGCAGAATCAAGGTACAAGTGACTTGCAGGTCCAACATGGCTTGCCGGTGAATGCGTCGATCTACACGTGCTGAATTCACTCTGGTTGCACCTACACCCTTCAATCTTATCTCATTCCCTTGTTCTAACCATCTTCGACACAGCCGATGCACCGTGCTCGCATCCATGCGGGTATCAGCTGCGATTTAACGCACGAACCAATCCCCCCTTCTCAGTTCGTTCACCGTACCCCTCGTAAAATCGTGTTTTCTGGAAATGCCTTTATTGACGGCAGCCTGGTATTATCTCCTATTACACGTATCCTCCGAGACAAAAACAAAATTTCTTCTATAATTTGTTAGCAGAAATAACGACACAAATATTGCTGGTTCTGCAAGTTCCTTCAATTATATCTTACTTGACGTGAGGAGAGCTGCGCATTTCACATCATTTGCATAACTCAGTGACTTGCATCAACTCTAAAATTTGCATACATTTCTGACCACTCCTTCTTCGGTATTGCATTTTAAATTTCGAGCAGTGCATTTGTGATCACAATATTTCCTTTACTACGTAAAAGGAAGTAAAAAGAATAAGACTGGTACTCTCAGATTCCGTTCCACAATGGTGCACATTTTAAAACTTAAATCCATTTTTAAAACTATATAAATGTCGAATTTCACTTCAATGCAATAAAAAAAAATCTGGTATGGACCCCACACTACTTCCCTTTTACGTGTAAATTTCTTAGTAGTTGCCTTAAGTGTTAAAAAAAGTGCTTGGAGTGAGCAAGGTAACAATTCAAATATTTACTCCCCTAATCTACCACGAAACAATGCAAAAAATATTTAAAATGGTTATTTTTCTAAATATTGCTGATTTTAATATCATTTAGTGAATTTTTCGCAAAATATCGCCAATAGCGCCAAGTTGAACCCAAATTCAAAAAATAATTTTTTCGCCAACTTGGCGATATGTCGCCAAGTTGGCGTCAAACACTTGGCGACCAAAAGCTTGACGACATGTCGCCAAGTGGTGGCGCCAATTCATATCACTTGAGTCTGTATTGAAATTAACATTGATTTACCCCAAAAAAGGGGTAAAAGACCCCCTTGGGAACATTCGAATGCAATCACAAGGGGAGGTGCACAACTAGACCCCCCTCAGAGCCTACATACCAAGCTAGAAGTTTCTACGGCATATAATTTTTGAGTTATGCGAGCCACATACGCACATACATCCGCACATACACCAGCACATACATCCGCACATACGTACATACAGACGTCACGAAAAAACTCGTCGTAATTTACTCGGGGGAGGTCGAAATTGATTTTTCGGCTGTTTGTATGTTGTTAGGTACATATGCACGTGCTGACAGGTCGAAAAAACTACGCGACATTCATTCAGGGGTGAGCAAAGTTAAAATTTAGACCGAAATTTGAGTGAAATTTTTTTCGTGATCACAATACTTCCTTTACTACGTAAAAGGAAGTATCTACTTTCATTTTGCAAATGACAAATATGGCGACTGTGAGAGCAAAAAATTTTAATATAATAAACATATCTTTGAAATTAATGCGTATATAACTGTCAAATAAATAAAGCCTTTAACCCCTGTGACGGTTCTGGACTTCTTATTTAGTCCATTTAACATGTAATTCTGGGGGGGGGGGGTTAAAATACAAAATAATTAGCTAAATTTATAAAACCAACTATTAAAAATAATGAAATATCCATACAAATGTAAAATACCCTGCCAAATAAGTTTAAGTCACTAAAACATAATAAAGTTCCATTAAAATGTAAAATGTTTTTCCCCTAACAAAAAACTTTTTCCGGAAAAAGCTACTCACTATTTGCAATTTCTGGTTGGGTAGCCACAATGGCACACCCACGTGGGGAGCTAAGGGGCTTAAGCCCCTTCCATAAGCATGAAGATAAACCCCATTGATTAAACCAAGGTGTTGAGATGGGTTTTTAGGAAATTTACCAAGAGATAGCCCCCAACAACCCTTCTTAATTTCACCAAAAATGACTGCAGTTTTTTCTTCGGGAGTTTAAATTTGAAAACTTTCTGAAGAAGGGCCACTTAACCCCTCCCAGGACACAATCCTGGGTGCACCACTGGGTAGTCACATTGTATTTTATAATAACTATTTATAAAATGATTTTATTTTTCTATGCTATGATCTTAAATAAACTTATTAGTAAATTTTTAATTCATGTGTCCTCAAATTTTTTTAAATATAGCAAGAGATTTGTACAAAGATCAGACACTCAATCAGACCAATTTCTAGCAGTTTTTGAAACGGGAAAAATAAAATGTTGGAGCAAAAAAGAAAATGCAGTAAAAACTTTTCGATATTTTAAGAATTAAAAAAGAAAGAAAGAGAATTGAAAAAGAAACTAGTTTTTGCATCTGACTCAGAAAACAATGCTAACACAAAATCTCAAATAAACTTTTTTTAGTTCTGGTTTTGCAATGAACCCATGATGATACTCAACATTTTATACTAATTTAGTTTACAATTTATTAACACAAAAGAAATGAAGTTGGCAAAGGTTGGACATTTCACAATCAAAACCTGAAAACACGCCAATGCCTTAATAAAAAACGTCTTTAAAAAAATGTTTTAGAATTGGATTAACAATAAAGCTACAATGTTTCATAATTATAATGACTGACATGACCACCAAAACTTTAAGAGAAGTTTAAAATAAAATTGCACTTGAGTACATTCAGATTTCTAGACTTTTGCCTACTTTATCCCAGAATAAAATTCCTTGGTTTCTGAAATCTACTGCCAAACTAAGTTTGGTTAATGAAATCTTCATCAACCATATCTTTGGTAAATTTTGTAACAATTAAGCAAATTTTTGCAATGGGTGTGAGCAGTAACTACCTCAGATGCAATTGGATTGAAATTTACAAATAGGCACAACAACAGAATGCAAGTGCTTAGTCCTTAATGGAAAATACAATATGAGGGTTGAAAATAACCATCAACACAAAGCTATTGATGTTTAAGCGATACAATTGGATAAGAAACAACAATGATCAAGTGTTGCAAAAATAGATGAAATCGGATTTCGAAATGCATAGTACATTGTACCTGGCGCTGAAATCGTAATAAGGACCAAAATGCAAATTCCTTAAGTTTAATGTATAAAAATTGGCAGATCTTTTTAAAAAAATGAATATGGTTTAAAAAGGTATAATCTTTCGTATTAGCAAAGATGTCAAAATACAAGGCTTGTAGTAGAATTTTCTGCATAGTGCGAGAGTATTCGTTATTAGTATTCATTTTTAGATTCAAATGCTGGGAAGACTTCTTAAGTTGAATATAATATGAATTTTTAAAAAAAGAAAAACCTACAAATAATTAAAAATTGCAATTGCACAAAATACTTGAAATGACTGCCCCAGTTTTTTAAAGGCATTAAAATAAATAGAAAACAAACACTTAAAACTATGCAAAACATGGTTTTCCTTAAGTTTCTACAATATTTTAGGCGAATTTAAAATTGTTATCTACTCTAAATCTCATTAATGTGATAACGGATAATGAAGTTTTCTTTATAAAACATCAAATTTCATGAAGATTGAACGATTCATTGCCATTTGAAATATATTTTGATGTATGAGAGAGATAAAATATGCACAAAAAGCAGATGATAAATGCAGAAACTTAGTAAAATGCTAAAAATGGATTCAACAATTTTAAGTGACTCTGTTAAAACAGTATTCTTCTTGCAGAATGAATCGAACAAGCTTTTATCCTGCACTGGTAAAAAATGTGACAAAGGACAAATTTTTGTTTATATTTATTAATTTCTAAAATTGAAATTTTTTTCTAAACATAAGATTTCAAAACAAGCTTTTCAAATATAACATCACTTTGCATGCTTAAGTTTTTAAGTTCAGGACATATCAGTTTGCATACTGTTCTCTTGAGCAAACTTTTATTTTTTCAGGAATAGCATTAGAATTTGAACTAGTATTTTTAAAAAAGTTGCTAATATGTTTTATTTCTGTTCAAAAATTAAATACGGAGTTAATGACAATTCATAAACAATTCAAAAATGTGTCAATTTTTTTAGTATTTATTTTGATTTTTAAAGCATAATTTATAATTTAGAGTATACAAGGCTTTACAGGTATTAAATACAATCTCACTATACTGCAACAAACCATTTTCACTCAAAAAAATATGTACTTTTGCATGACAAGATGAATTATAACATAACTTTTATTTAAATACTTATTCTCGATTTCGTATGGACATATTTTAAGCACGCCAAAATAAATTAAACAACAGCATGCTAAATGAGTATTTTTGTTATCTTATTCCAAATGTTTTAGAAAGCAGGTGTTCTCCCCCAAATTCTAATTCATGTCCTGTTGCTCAGATGCACATCAAAAGTGGTAGTCCAACCTCCGCCTTAGAAACAGCCAATATCAGTGGGGTGGAGGCGGCTCGGTCGTTTTATTTCTATCATCAACTTGGCGCAAAGCTTTTCTTCTAGAAGGCGAAGTACCCCTTTCGCGATTGGTTGTCCTACTCACCGGCCGACCCGAAGTACTCAAAGCTTCCCTAGAATTTGCACGCTGGGATATTGCTCCTCTACCGATTGGGTTGTTGTAGCTATTGCCAGCACCACGGGGATGGATCCGACCCTGCAGGTTTGAAGTACGTTGCGTAGGTGGTTCTGGATTATTGCGAGACTGCCGTGTCTCTTCTATGTTGGTAGACTGCACAGAAGGGGAGCTCGACTCCACTATGGCACTTGTCAGTTCCCTATGAAGGCTATGATTATCATTGATCTCGGGACAGTGATTGTCCCCTTTTAGATCAATTTCTTTAACAAGACTGTCCCATGCTTCATTATTAAATTGTTCACCTAAAGTATTGAGTAGCAGTTCTTGGACAAATAAACTACGCTCAGCATGCTCAATTTCTAAAGCTTGTTGTTCACTTTCAGTAATGACTGGATCCGTGCATCTGAAAAGAATTAGGTTTATTAGTTTAAATGACTACAACATAAAGGGTGGTAACAAAAGACATGATAGAAAATAAGTGATCACAGCAGAAAAAAGACAGCATACAAGAACATGAAAATTATTCTATTAAATAAAGGTATGAATGACATTTCACATACAAGATGCTTGAAATGTCTACTGTCCCCGACTATAGTGTGACAAAGCCGGTTCCAAAACTCCTAGCGCAAGCAAAACTAACGGGTGTCATTGGAGTACCGGAAATCCTCATTTCAGTGTTGTACACAAAAGGTCAAGGTGTGATGTGCCATTTCATTGAAAAGGGTAATTAGTCCCATATTCATTGCCATTATGGTTACAGCAGTGAAGTATCAAGAGTTCCTTGAGCATCACTTTGACCCAGAAGCGCGTCAACCTGACAAGCTGGTAGTGGTTCATACGGGGTGTGGCTAATCCCCAAAGAACTGCTGCAGTTTTCAAGCGACTTGAAATAATGTTTTAATGGACATTTTATTGCATTAGTTGCAGAGAAATTCAAGGGGAGCCAGTTGGAGCATACAGCCCATACAGGAGGCTGAACCTAAATTATTTTTGTGATTTCTTCTTCAAGAACAAAAAAAAAGAACTGCCAAGTATCCTTGGAAAATGTGCACAGGTTTTTTGAAACTTTTAAACAGGTGCTTCAAAAGGATTTGTTTTGTAAATGAGCCACAGTTGAAACATTTTTTTAATGGTTGAAGGACAGATTTTTTTTTTTTTCTTCAAAATTCCATTTATTTTCAGGTAAGGAAAAGAAAATTCATACTCTTCAAAAATTTAATTTATCAAAAATAGATTTTTCTAAAACACATTTCAAGAAAGGTTTAAAAAAGTGACAAAAATTACAAAAGGTGACAAAAAGTAACCAAATTTTCAAAAGGTGACTAAAGGTGAGAAAGGTGACTGAGTCCTCGCCCTGAGTATACAGGGTTCGTACACACTTCTTTAAAAAAAATTCAAGGACTTTTAAGGACTTTCAAGGACTAAAAAATCCGAAAAATAAGGACCTCAAAATAATTAATAACAAATTGGCCTATACATTTTCAACATTTCCAAATGTTTCTTTTTTTTTCACATAAAAGATAGATTAAAAATATAACAAAAAAAAAAAAATCCTAAAAGTTTCCCGCAATAACAAAACAGAAAGAAAAATCTGAAACTGAAAATCCCATTACATATCTTTTAATTCCAAACTTTTCTCTGATAATTTTACATCCAAAGAACTTATTTCAATTTCTTTTTCACTTAGTGTTTTTCTTAGTTCATGCAATGTAATTGCATAAACAAGTTAATGTCCTTAGTTTTTTCAGCCTCATCTGCCAACTGATTAGCTTTTGCATTTGTCTCCATTATGTCCTTTTGAAGAAACATTTTCTTCTTTTTTAAAAAAATTACTTCCTCCTCTAATGCTTTTCGTTAGACCACTCGGTGGGGGAGAAGCATAATGGAGGAAGCCGTAAGCGTTCGGCTAACGTAGTTCAGTTTCTTATCAGTTGTTTAAATTTGACCAATTGTGTCCCTGATTTGGCACCTGCATCCATGGATATGGATTCCTAGAACAGGAGCGGAGCTGCCCCCCCCCCCCCCCCGCCCCACTCTTAAGTTCTGGAACGAAGTGCGGCCGAAGCGGAAATATTGCACTTCAACCCTGCAGTGTAGAAATCGCTCTAATTCAAAAACTGCAATCTGATTTTTTGAAATAAGGGCAGAGTAAAAATAAGGACTTTCAAGGACTTGGGACATTAAAATAAGGACTTTTAAGCACTTTTAAGGCTAAATAAAAAAATAAGGACTTATAAGGACTTTCAAGGACCCGTACGAACCCTGTATATCTGCCAACCTTTCTTCCTTTTCTCAAACGTGCAGAATATTTATTTTAAAAAATGCAAAAAGTCAAAATGCATTTTAGGATGCATTACTCAGTAATAAATTGAAGCAGTTGTTTTATTTAAAAAAATATTTTTAAAAAATAGTACTATTTATATTTACTACTATAACATCAGTATAAAAAGCAATTTCAAAAACAATGAGGCCCAACTATAAAGCAAAAGCCTTTTCCTGTTCACGTAAAATTAGTATTTATCATATATTAAAACACATTTTTCAAAAAGTATTTCTTAACATTTGATTTGCATTTAAAACACTTTAATCTTGAGTTTCAAAAGTGGAGTTCGAACCATGAAACCACCCCTTTTCCAATGCTACTATCAGGCATTCACTATAATAACATCATTATCATCCAGAAGGTGTGGGTTTAATAGTAAGTTCATAATAAAATAATCTTGAACTAGTTAGATTTGTTCATCTTTGCCAATCTTGCAGAACAATACAATAATTCCCTGATATTGCCCATTGCATCAAAATATCAAGTATTAATAAATACCACAACTGGTGGCCATTTTAACTTAAATAATTCTGCCGAACAAACAAAAATATCTAGCAGCAAATTGTACACCTGTGCTACTCTAATATTATTTTAATCTACTGAAAACCACAATACTTCATCTATTAGATTTTGCTTGAAATTTTAGTCGTTGATTATGAAATTCAGCAATGCTTCACTTCATCATAACCATTCAACGATTTCATTGGCTGTTGTGATATCATCATTAGATTTTTATAAATATGGAAGAAAAATATTAACTGTTCTAAGACATGCCATCTCTGCATCAAAAAAGAAAAAATAATTCCTTAAACAAAAATATTTTATTTAGAAATACCTTGATAAAAGGAACTGTGGTCCAGAAGAGGCCGATGAAGGACTAGAAGAAGTTTCAATTGAGACTGAATAATGGGACTGAAGTGCACTGCTACCCCCTGCACCAGCTGAAGTAGAAATGCTAGAGGTGGCAGCCTGACGTCGAGGCAATCGCTCTAATTGCTGTCGAGCTACTTGTGCTTGTTGACGTTCCATTTGCAATTGCATTTGAAGTTGCTGAAGCTGAGTGGTTGTATTGGATTGAGCAATATTTGAACGCCTTACAGAAGATAACTGAGACAAAAGTTCTAAAAGGAACAAAAAGAAAATTAACCTTTTCATTGGATTCATTATGGGGCAAAAAGACCGGATTGAAAAGCAAGTTTTATCACATTCTAAAGCACATTCATAAATTGTCACACAATAGTGAATAACACATATACTTTCCATAACAACTTTAGAAATTGGCTAGCATGTCTTAATTGAGTAATTTGATACAATTACCATATGTTTGTTCTAACTACACATCAGTTAGCACATATGGCCATTGGCCATTTACAATTTTCAATACATCTCAACTTTCCATTGCCTCTGCATGATCAAAGTTTCTTCTGATAATCATAATTATATGGTAAGCACTTATTACAAACTGTTCAAGCGAATTCTGAAAAATCAAAGATTCAGATACATAGAATACAAAACCTGCACTACGGATATTAAATTGTTAGCCAGCAAATCAGCCAAATTTTAAAAGTCTTCACTAACTTTCAAAAATCTTTAAGACCAACTTTAAAAACTCTCAATTGCGAATTTTACTCTTGAGAAAACTTTAATCAGAAAACAAATCAGTAGCGCAACCAGGGGGTGGGAAAACACAGGGTTGGCAGTAGACTTTTTCAAAATTTTAGGGGAATAAAATTTAGGGAATTTTAGGAACATTTTGACAAAATTTTAGGAAAATTTTAGGGGTAATTTACAATTTGTTTGACTATAAATAGGTCGCTAACAGTAGTACCCAACAAATCAAACTGAAAATACATTTTATTTCTTATAGCATAAATTATACCCTTCAAATAATTCCACAAAAAAAAAAAAAAAAAGAGTCAAAACAAAAAAGAAATAATGTTTTTATGTTGTATAGCATGTTCATATGCCAGAAGGCACTTTAATTTGCAGTCGTGCTTTCAAAATTTTCACTTTCAAAGATAGGCATATCTGAGTTTTTCCAGTTGACCACCTCCAAGAGATATTAATTCTGTTCAACAAATACTGCCATAATGTTTGAACTATAGCAGCTTTTAAACACTATTTCACAATACAAAGAGATAATATTCATCCTATAACTCATAAATGATTTTTGTTATTTCAACAAATCTACAAATTTACTCTTTTTTCCGCTTTTCCCAATAAATTCGTTTTTAAGTTTTTCCTTTGTCATTTTTCTTTTTATCTAGTAATACAGCAGCGCCCTAGTACAAAGTAAAGAAAGGTCACATCCTTTTTCTGATACGTCCCAAGGGGGGTCTTTTACCCATTTTTGGGGTAAATCAATGTTAACTGATTATTTATTTTACAACTTCAAGCAATTATTTAATCAGCATCAAAGTTAGCTTTTATAGGAGTAAACCTAGAATTTAAAGTCAAGCTCGATCAGAACTTAAGCATGTATGCAAGACAACCGTATAAGACTACCGCGAATACCCCCCCCCCCCCCCATCCCCAACTTCCAAATTTATTTCTGTTGATAGCTTTTTCAGCTTTTTTTTTTTTTTTTTTTCCGCTTTTCCTAATAAATTTGTTTTCAAGTTTTTTCTTTGTCATTTTTCTTTTTATCTAGTAATACAGCAGTGCCCAGAAAAGTTAACCCGTGCGAACTTTTATATTCAATGTCATGAATCGAAAATCATCTTGCATCACCAAGCAATTTTTTGTTAGTAATTTTCTTTTTTTCCTCATGTTTTCAAATGCTATATAAGAAACTAAAAACAATTGATTTTCCATTGCTGGACAACTAAAGAAAATCTTAATGTGTAAAATGTTCTGCATATATCATTATGTATTTAATTTTTCAAATTTTTTTGAACCAAAAACAAAGTCTGACAAAAACTAATGCTACTTTTTAAGAATGCTCATGGTTTGAACATTAAGATGCAACAGAATCGACATCTTTGAATGGATTGACATTAAATGAAAAGCCTACAAATAATCTATAAACAAGAGAAAAGTAAACATCTTTGAATGGATTGACATTAAATGAAAAGCCTACAAATAATCTATAAACAAGAGAAAAGTAAACAAGGTTCAAAAAAATGGTAAGAATAAAATTATTGATATCCAAGCGGTGAATTTATACAGTAAACTAAAATGAGTGAGTTTTATAGAAGCGGATGCAAACAGATTGTAAGATTCACAAGCTTAGGCGCGTAAGAAATTGCTCGAAGCCGAAGTCCAAAAACTTCTAGGCAGGTTATGTTTTATTTAGATAGAGTGGTCGAAACAGCTATTTTAAAGATTAAATAGTTCGTTTTTAAGAGGTAGAATTTTAAGTCTGTCTTAAGATGAAAAATAGTGCGAGGAGAGTGTTTTTAACGAAATATTTTGAAAATGTTTATTTATCACATTAAAAATCTAGGGAAAAGTTCACTTTTGGCTGTAAAATACTTTCAGAAATGTATTTTAAGTTCTCCTAAAGAATGTCTACACATTTTCTTTTTCTTTAAGAATGCCACAAAATTTCAGTACAATTTTAGGAGGTCTGAATTTTTTTAGGAAATTTAGGGGGAATGCGAGCCCTGCAAACAGGGCCCGTGCCCCACCCAGAATGATGAGTTAATATTTTTATAAATATTTTTTATTATTGAAGGGAAGAAAAGAGCACATACACACACACACTCATTTCTTGGAAAAATTAAATGATTTTAATGAGAAAAAAAAATTTTTGAGGAGAAATCTTTATTGGTTTCAAAAATAAATCTCAGCACTTAATTTTTTAACAGCTGCAGTTCATTGGTAATTAATTGTGTGCCCCCCCCCCCCCTCCTGCCCAACCAATCCTCTTTCTCTCACCCCCTTTTTTTCTAGTTCTTTTGAAAACAAGAAGGCGTTCAAAATGTTACTTCTCTGAAGCCATCTCCAACACCACATTCATTACAAAGTATTTCAAATTTCGTATCGTGGACTTCAGTTTTTCTAACTTTAAAGAAAGATTCTCCAAACGTCCTAAAAACATCGAGAATTGCGTTTTTAGAGATTCAACTTTGAGCAAACTGTAGTGTTTATTAACATTACCAAATATAGTCTAACACTCTCATTTTTAAGATTCTTGCTTGGGCTTCTGTCCCTCCTTTTTCTACTAACATCAACGATCATTACAATTTTGGTTTTCAAAACTAAATTTTCAAAAAAAAATTAAGGGTAGCAGAGTCTTTGAACCACACCTAATATCGTAAGGTACGGCACAAAACATTTGTTTTTAGGACTTCTATTTCAAAAATTCAGAAAAAAGCCATAGAACCCCCTTTAGATATCATTAAAAACTGTCTACCTTTGCGTTTTTGAAACTTCAATTATGAAACATTAGTAGAGAGGGATAAGGAGGTAGACGTGGATCTGTTTTTCAAAACATCAATTGGGGACAGTCCTTGACTCTCATCCTTTACCCTGACTATGAACATGAACTTTAATCACGTTTATAAGACTTCAATTGCTAAAAATTGTCTTGAATCCCATCGTACCTTTCTTCTTTCTGACATCCCCGAAAACTTTAAAATTGCGTTTTAAAGACTACAATTTCAAAAAAATTCCAGTGCTGAATCTTCCAGCACCCTCTAATTTCGGAAAAATTTCTGACTAGGGTCTCAACCCTTTTTCCAATATTTTTCAAGATCGTCAGAAATTATGTTTTTAAATCAATAACTGGACGATATGCTTTAGGAGGCAGTCCTATTTAAATTTTGAGTGGTTTCTATCGTATGAAACTTGAAAATGAAAATACTAATGTTTCGGGAAATTTGAGCACCATATAACATCACTGACTATCTCTTTAAAATACCGGTTTTTGAGATTTTATATAGCGGAATGTTTCCAGGAGCTCCATAGAGCATTTTCCCGTACCATCATCAAAGTGTTTATGTTGTCTCTGCGTCTCAGACACTTCAGTTATTCAAAAAGTGGATCAGGGACAGTCCTTAAGCCCCCTTACCCGAACGGCAATAATTATCGCCTATAATCGCCGTTTAAAGACTTAAAATCTCTAACAAATTCACGGAAGTCCCAACCCCCCCTTCACCCCTAAGTTTCCTTTCACCAATCACCAGAGACACACCTGAAACTGCGATTTCATGACTCAAAAAATATTAGAAGGAGAATTCCTGGACCCCCAATCAGATGGATGAGGAAAATTTTGTAGAGTGCCCCTCCCAAAAATATTTTCTGGTTGCGCCACTGAAACAAATCATAATTCCATAAAATATACAATGCAAACACTTACAATACATAGTACTAGGTGACCTGTGCGGAATTCCGCAAAAAAAAAAAAAAAAAAATGTAAAATCTTGTACGTTTGCACGACATCGCCATCAACTGCCGTCGTTCTGACAACTTTTCAAAGAGATCAAAGACACGTTCACTTTTACAACTACTACAAAAGTGATACCCTATATTAAAATCAAATACCCAAGGCTACTACTAAACTAAATACTAACGTTATCGCAAAACTACCATAGTGTTTTGAAACAATAAAAGTTACAATTAAGGTTTACCGAGCTAAGCCTTGGCTTGAAATGTCGCATTTAAAATTGATTTGAACAACAATGGTATAACGATTTTAACAGTTGAGCAAAAAATTTAACTTTTTCAAACTTCAATCGCTTATAAGTCGCTCAAACGTTGATTTTCGAGATTCTCGTTACGCGGCGCTAGCGGAGAAACGTTCTAAAGAATGCATTTTTTTAAATCTTTCGAATGAAATCAAAATGGAGACGATACGACAATTATTTCGCTAGATAGAGTCAATTTTGTGCCCAAAAATTGAAGTTCGAATAAAAAACGAACCGACACTTTTTAGAGGGCGAGTCTAATTTTCGTCAATAGCCCGCGGGATAAGCTTCAAAATCATAAATTTTCTTGCAATTCGATAAAGAAATGAGCGAGTTTCGACCGGGTATAGGATTCGGCTTAGAGAAATAATATATGGAGATACAATAAAGAAGACTTAATAGCAATATATAAGACATTAGATCTTCATTCCACAACTGTCATTTCTTGCAGTGGGCTGACAGGTGAGACTTCAAAGGAATTCTCAGTTAGGTTCTATTTTGCTTTCTCTAACAAAATTTTTAACAATCTATTGACATAATTTTAAATATTGAGGAGATTTTTTTCTGGGGAAATTTTGGAGAATTTTCACATTCACAAAACTAGAGTTTTTTCTTCAAATTCAAGATTTTATCGCATTTGGTGTAGTAGCGAATGTTTAGTACCGGCCTTAGAATCTTACATAGTCAGACTTTACATTCAGTTTTTGGCAGTATTGTGCAAGCATTTATAAATAATTATAAAATTACTTTATATATATTCAGGATAAATTAAAATTCTCACAACAAAAATTATGAGTTTCCATAATAATATTCAGAAACACCATTTATTTTAAGCATGTGCTTTATTTTCATTAACTTTGTAAGGAACTTATTTCATAGACATAAAAAGAAGTAGTGTAGGGTCCACACCAAGCAAGCATTTTTTCCCCCAAGCATTTTTATTTATTTTTTTTTTTTTTTTTTTGTAAAACAATATTAAGTAACTAAACAACATATTAAATTTTAAATTGGCACTAAAATATAAAAGCTATGAGTTTAAATAAAGGTTAGTGTAACTAATAAATAGCATTATCATCAATCTATTTATTACACAAGCAGGTTTAGGGAAAGTGAGGACTAGGTGGCGAATCATACTAAAATTTTCAGTTCCCTTGTGGCAAGTGACAACCATTAGTCTTGACCTTTACCTTCAGGATTTAACGGATTTTCAGGAGTTATTTATTTATTTATTTAAACCCCACCAGTCACCACCGTACCTACCCTGTTGAGGGTTAAACCGGATGTGGTGGCTGGGAGGAAAGTTTTCAGGAGTTAATATGAACTGTCATTATAAATGTAGTTTGTTAATATTATCAATGTGGCTGACTCATAACAAAGGAACATGCGACTAACTAATTGCTTATATGGGTAGATAATAAATAAGGGCTAAAATTAACATTAACCTTTTATATTATGCTTCAAAAAAACTTTACTAAATGGTCTTTCGGTAAACATTTATTCCAAATGGTTTGTAATAAGGTTTCATAGCATTCATATTTCAACAAACAATAACACTTATTTGATCATTTTTCATTTAACACTTCTTAAGTTAAAGTTTTTAATAAACAAAAGAAACAAACCAGCTATTGGATCCATGGAATCTCGACTATTTGGAGAAAGAGAAGATAAACCACCAGCAGAAGTAAATTGCATTTGAGAACGGCGAGCTCGGCTGCTACTCATCCCTCTTCCGGCGTGCGGTATCCTTCGGATATGCCGGGAGCTAGAAGGCTCATCGTACAGGAAAATTAAGGAAAAATTGTAATAAAAATAATTTTTATGTTTTCTTACAACAGTATAAAATATTCTAAAAAAGAGCCTTTAATTGATTCCCCGTTTCAAATACAAATCTCTCCTTAATATATACAGGATGATCAGGGAATATGTAGTAAAATTTTACAGACAAATAAGCAATAATCAAATAAGACAAGGATGACCCCAAAGGAGAATCATGGCACAAACTGCAGCAATGAAGTTGTTAAGGAATGATTTTATAATTTCATTTATGGAATGCATTCCATAGAATTTGGGTGTGCTTTAAATTTTGGGGGATAGGCATTTTTGTATAAGAACAAATGGTCTTAAACGCAATTTTATGATGCGCTATATGCACCCAAAGCCACAGCCCGAAAGATGTAAAACAGACAGTCAATAATGGTAAATTATTACATAAACTACCTTATTCAACATTTTACTTCTTGAGAAAGGTTTAAAGCAGTTGTTGAAATATGAGGCCTGAAATTAAAACATGGGTTATAATAAAGAGCTATTTGACAAGCTTTTGTCGATCACTGCTGTCATTGCAATGAGTGAGCATATCAGAGCTACAAGCCGTAACTTTAAACAACCATTTTTAACCTTTCTTAAGGACTGAAATTTCGTGAAAATTTTATTTGTGTAATAAATTTGGAACTTGATTTACAGCCCTCAGTTTATAACTTTGTGTGCATAAAGCACATCAGCATTGCCTTTGTTTCTGCCTGATTCTTGTTTGTAATTTTTCCCTCTAACCTCCCTTAAAAATTTGGTAACACATTTTTCCATCACCCTATATAATTAATTGAATTCTTATACAAATGCACAAATTTGCTTTGATTCTGTAAATCTGTTACCAAAAAATTACCCTAATAATAGTACCACTAGAACTTCTAACTTGGATAGTTAACAGCAAATGGATTGATAACATTCAAATAATACCCTTTATCTTTAAGTTTGCTTAAAACAATACTTGGATTACACAGTACATAATAAATATAAAAAGAATAAGGAAATTTATAGGATACAAAAGTTAATTTGAATATAACCTAATAAGATAGAACATGATTTTCTTTGAATTTGATGAGATTTTGTTTGGCAATTTGTTAGTTGTGCTGTGTATGTACTGAAAAATTCATTGTAAAATTATAGTTAAACTGATAAATGAAAAAAAAATCTAGCTAAATAAATGCTTTCAAAGATGAACAATTTGCATGTGTTAATAAAATTTATTGATTTAAATTAAAGTTCATTTTGTATAACAACCAGAGCAAGTGCAAGTCAGAAAAAGTACTCGATTGTAGTTTTGAACTAAGAAAAGGGGTATTTTAAGGGTACATCTTAGCTGCAGATTCTTGTCATGGTCAAATTTCTGTTAATAGACTTTTTTCAAATATTAAGGTTAATGGAGATTATCTAGCTTTGCAAGACAATCTGATATTAATAACAGCCACAGACCTCAGTAACTCGATATTACAAGGGGAATAGAAAGGTCGACTTCAGCAAAGATCAAATAGCAATGTTTCATACTCAAAAACCACAAAAATATACTACAGTACCCTTTTAAAAAAATATTCCTATTCAATTAAACACTCTTGGGCTTGAGAAATGTGTGCTTCATCATTTAATTAGATTTTGAGTTTTCAAGTTTTAAAGCAAAGATTTTTTGCCCTTACAAAGAAATTATCCAAGAAATTTTTGATAAACATCACTCAATAATCAATATGCTATATTCTCAACATTCAGTAAACAGATTTATTACACAGACCATACTAAAGACAGCAATTCATGTTGACACATTCCTCACTCCGAGCATTTACATCCTGGATAGACAATTTCTTTATCCCAAAGGTGGGGTACGATATTGAACAATCAACATAAGGACAGTGAAATACCCTATAGGGACTATATTTATTAATTCCAATGAATGATTAACACTTTGATGACTTATAAGGATAAATTCAAGATTTCCATTGAAATCTCCTTTATTACTATAAACATAGAATTACTGAAACTTTTCACCAACGTAAACAGCATCGCACTGCCTTAATGCCAAGTTTAAACGGTTCTATTGCATCTACATTTTTGTCCATTTTTCTCAAAAAACAACTCGTTACATCATTTGAAAAATAAATACATTTTTTATTTTACTTTTTTTTATTTTTTCAAAATAGTCAGTTTTTAAATTTTTTATTTTTTTTCCAATGCTTATCAGTACAGCTGAGCAGGATTCCCTGAAAAAGAGAGCTTAAATTTTTGAATTCAACATATTTTAGAAGCATTAGAAAAAAAATTGGAGGACGGGAGTTGTTATAAACTGCTTATACATATGTAAAGCAAAATATTCAAAATTTTAATTCCATAAAAGTATCAATTTTATACATTTAAAAATTAAGCACTTTCTACAGAATTTTACTTAGAAACTAAACAAGCCATTTATGAAAAGGATATTATGTCTCTATTCCTATGATCAAGGGTTAAATGGGCAGAAAAATCATCAGTCATATGATTAGGTTCTCCACCGGGCTGAGAAGCACACACAGGACACACCTGAAAATGAGGGAACCATTAATAAAAACTAACAATAGAAGACAAATTTCAGTAAAACAGTTGTAAAAACTGACACCCATTCAGCAATAATGAAAAAATTTTTGCAATGCAACATCTTGATGCAAGATTAATCCTTTATGACACGAGAACATGCATTGGGTTTTGAAAAGAAGAAAGTATTTAGTGAGGCTTAGTTCTCTTAGTCAATATGGCTAAAAAGTTGTTAAATTATTTAATAAGAAATAAATGTGTAAGGATTAGTCAATCAACCAGTTTGTCTTTTTGATAGAAAATTTTTGCTGTATGATTAATGTTTTATTCATCAAATTGATCAAGAAATAGGATCAATTGTAACTCTTCCATAATTTCTTTGTATAATACAGGGATGAAAACAACTCAAAGTCAAAAAAGAGGAAAAATTGTGCGGCTCAACATTTGGATAGATTTTTTTTTTTTTTTGTTATGCAAAATTAGTCATACGAGATTTCCTATTAATTTGTACTGTGAAATCGAACGTAAAAACGGAAGATTGATGGCTTTTTATTTATTTTTAAAACTTCTGTTTCGCTCATTTCCTGTTTCTATATTTTTAAGTCATAATAAACAATGCAGAAACAAAAAAAATGTATGGGGGCGTAATTTTAAATGAATTAGACACTTGTATCTCAAGAAATGAATTCTCTAATTAATATTGAATGGTCTTTAGTTATTTTGATAAATTTTAAAGATTAAAATAATTTTCACGATTTTTTTGGCAAAGATCTCGAATATTTTAGCTGAATTTTCTTAATTTCTACCTCCTACAATGGATACTTATGTTTTTGGCAGTACGCTAAAATATACAGGGTATCTGCTCAACCTGGACTTTTCAATTCCATGACTTTCCCTAACTTTCCATGACTTTTGCGAACTATTTTCCATGACTAAAAAAAAAAAAACGAACTCTGCTTTGTTTTTGGAAAATTATGCACTTAATATTCTATCTTGCAAAGCAAATGACCAAACATGGCGACTGCGTTTCACAGTAACAGAAGTCCGTTCGCTTTTGAGGTCAAAAAACGATCTTTTCCTAACGACACCCTCCTCCCCACCGTGCTTGTCCTCAAACGTACTTTCATGTAGCAATGAATTGTCTGTCCATAAATTTTACTGTAAGTTTAGATCCTGATATGAGTGAGGCGAAATCTGACTTCAAAACGGAACTCGTTGAGTTCCTGCCACCCCCCCCCCCTACCTACACGACTCTTTAAAATTCAACATCGTTTTTTAATTTGTTTTTCTTTTGCATAAAACTCCTCGAAAGAAAAAGATTCAAACAAGTTTTAAAAGAAAAAGGAATCAAATGAAGCGGGTAGGGGGGGGGAGGAGACCAAATGTAAAAGGCAAATCTGCCTATGCGGGGGGGAAAAAACCATCAAAAAAAACATCGAGTCTATCTTTTTGTCGTTCAAGGTCATATTTTATCAGATGATGGAGTCCACGCACATCAGCAGTTACACAAAATTCGCCGCTCACGGTTTTAACCTTGAGAATTCATCTAATTGGTCAACATAATGCAACTTGTTGGAAATTGTAGATTGCACCCAATAACGAAGTAGAATGACAGCGGAAGTGTTTTCGTTCTTCCCAGATCGCGGGAAAAATTTCAATCGGTCTGGAGCGCTAAAATCCATGATAAGCAGTCAGTTTCCATGACTTTTGGACATTTTTCGCTGAAATCCATGACTTTCCATGACCAATTTTGATCATATTTGAAATCCATGACTTTCAATGACTTTCCATATGCGCGGACACCCTGAATATAGTACATAGTTCGCTAATAATTGCATTTCAGAATTAAGGTTTCAATCCTGCTGCATCCTAAAAACGTTTCCATTATTTGACAATTGAAAGTAATTTCAACTTCTACTACTTTAAATCAACTTATTTTATGCTATATTTTAACAATAAATGAAAACATATGTCTTTTTTCCAAGCATGATGCGACATTAACTTTTAGATCGTAGAAAGAAAAATAACAAAGAGCGGAAAATCGCGGATCCGCGGAAGATTTTCATCCCTGATAATAGTTAATCAACATCAGCCACATATTTAAATATGTGGGTAATGTCTGATAGTTAACTCAAAAAAGGCAGTGCAACTTGATCTTCACTAGTTTACCGAATATAATTATATCAAAATGTAAGCAATTTTTTTTTTTAAATAATTGAAACAATTAAATTTGAAAAAGAAAAAACTGAACTACAAAGGGAGGACAAACTCACCTTGGACCTTGGGGAAACTAATTTGGATGAAACTGAAAAGTGGTTGTATTCCCACATCGGTATACTACCTGCCAGATTGTTTTTCTTTTAAAAAAATTTTTTTTTCAAAAGTGCATTGTTTTTAAAATTCAAATCAGGTTCTTGTATTTTTTAACAACTTTAGAAACTCCCTTTATCAATTAACATTTATAAATTTATAAATAGAATTGAGCTAGAAAATTGATGCAGTGGAACCCAGATTTTACGTTTTCAGTCGGACCAGTGATACAAAACGCACCAAGCGAGAAAATGTAAAAGAGGGGCAAGAGTGATAATCTACAACACATTGTTTTAAAATTCACACTTATCCAATAAACTAGTAGGGAAAACGTGTAATCTTTACTTTTTTTTCTGCTTTTAGAAACTTATTTATGGCATTCTATACTAACAAATTTTGCAAATTTGCTTCTTTATTGACTATTACAAAAGAAACATATTTCAGAATTTTTAAGCTTTGAATTGCTGGATCAGCAACGGGGATACCCTCCATTACTTTTCTTCATCTTCATTGTTTCATCACTACCATCAGAAATGGATATTAAATCCCATATTGAGATCATTTGTGACATAATAGATGATACATGCGACAGTGCCTTTTGGGAGTATTTTAAGAAGAAAATACATCATTCAATAATCAAAATGCTATATTCTCAGCATTCAGTACACATTTATTACACTGGTCATACTAAAGACAGTACTTTATGTTGACACATTTCTTCCTCCGAGCATTCATGTCCCAGATAAACAACTCTTAATCCCTACGAGGTGTCCGATATTGAGCGATTAACATAAGGACAATGACATACCCTATAGGGACAAATAGTTATGTTTTTCGTCTTCAGTTGTTGTGAAAGAAGACAGATTGGATGATGGGAGACAGCCCTTCTTACTTAGGATTATAAAAAAGAGTACTTTTAATGAAACGAATTTAGATTGAAAAAATTCAATGAAAAATCTTTTGATCTGCTTGTAAAAAATGTATTCAGTGGATTTTCTAAAAAAGTCCAAAGTAAAATCTGGAGTCCTAACATTATCAGTAAGCCTAGGACAAACTTTGAGTGCTTATTTCTGTACTGCTACTGAGCATTGGACAAATATTTTACAAGTAATCAAAGTGTAGTGGAATACTACCACCACACTCAGTTTCATCTGAAAAGGTTTCATAAGATTAAGTCCCCTCTTTTTAAATACAGTAGACCCTTGTTTAGCACAGGTTTACGTTCCACGGAAATGCCCCATAAATGAAGACTTACAAGTAGTGTTATCATAGGGGTTAGGTTCCATAAACAAAGAAAATACATTATTCTAATGATATAATGCATAGTTTTTTTGATACATATAGATGGGCAATATACATTAAGTACAGTAGACCCTTGTTTTGCACAGGTTCACATTCCACAGAAATGACAAGTAAATGAAGACTTAGTAGAAGTGTTATCATAGGGGTAAGGTTCCATAAACAAAGAAAATACTTCATTCCAATGATAGATTAAGGTATAAGTTTAATGCATAATTATTTTGATACATATAGATGCGCAACATACGTAAAGAAAACATGAATAAACTAAGTGCTGCATTAAAAAGAGCTTGTATTGAAAGTCTTTTTGGTAATTATTTTTTTTTTCTGTAGTTCTTTCTACGGCATTAAGATCTATAATGACTCGGGCCACTTCCATGACAGATCTTCTGTCACTAACAAATCAGATAATTTGCCATAGTGAAGGAATAGCTCAAAACTTTCAATGCAAAAATTTTTAATCATGTGTTATCTATAGTATGCTTGATGATCAACCAATTTTATCACTTCTAAAAACTCCTCTTCCAGTGAGCTCCAAGTTGTGTGTGTTTAATAACTTTACTTCTGAAAAACAGCTCTGGAGCCAGTTACAAAAAATGCCTCCAACAGCTTTATCTCGTCAGGACAAAATTCAGTTCATTGCATTTATCAGGAGTTTGGATTTGAAGTTGTGGGAAATTTTCTGTTTGCAATGCTGCATCAGCATAAAAATGAATAAAAGACTTCAAATCATTCACTATGTATAATCAAACCCACATAAAATGTGGTACTACTGTAGTTAACACCACTGGTACTTTCATTTGGTAATCTTAGATAGGCCTGTTTTAAACCAGAACTTTCCAAATGGTGGCCTGCAGATCCCTTAGGGATCCGCAATCACCTTCAATAGGGTTCCCTGCAAACTTCAAAAAAAAAAAAAAAAGATTTCAAATGTTAAATATAGTTGAATAATACTTATGCATTTGAAAACCAGAATATTGACTTTTGTACAGAGTTGTCTTTTGAGCACTACAAACCGACAATTTTAGCAAGGAAGATCTAGCACTACTAGCAGGTGGGGGGGGGGGGGTTCAGTGGTAAAACACCAATTACAAATGATTGAATCCTTAGTTCTAACCAGCTTTTTGTGAAAAGGGAGATGAAAAGCTGCGCTCTGGAACCAAATCACCCTCTCAGTATTACAAAGTGCACTGTATGAAATAAGGATTCAGAAAAGTACTCTGATGCAAGTATTTTGAAAGCTGTTTCAAAAACTGCTTCAAAGTGTTCTAAAAAGAAGGCAAAAGACAGATAATTTGCTGTCCGAAGCTGAATACAGAAGCTATCTACATTCTTTCTAGAACATTCTAGATTCTGATTCATTCGAATCCAACAGTCAGAAATTAAACCCAAAATAGTAAAATTACACTAGATAATAAACCTTTATCTTCCCATGGATTTGATGCTCAAAATTTTTTCGTTATCTTTTGATATCTTTCTGATCAACTTTATTTATATAATCCAGAATTTAACTATCAACTACAAATATCTATACAGTCTGAAGATAAGGATCTGCACTTAATATTGGTCTATGAAAAGGGTAAGCTGACTATTAAGTTAGGGAAGCACTATTGGAGACAATACTGAAAACTGATAATGAAACTCAATATGAAAACTGAAATCTTAATAATTTGCATGAGAAAATTTTCACTAAATCTTAATTCAGTCTTAGTTTCTTAAATTTTTCCTACGTTCACTTTTTAATTTCCCAAAGCAACCACACATATTTAATATAAATTTTTTTATAAAAACTTACAATTTCTGCTGAAGATTCAGAATGTTCTGTAGCAACATGTTCAGTCAAAGCAGATTCTGTAAACCCCATTCGTCCACAAAACGGACAAGTAAATGACTGAGGGTGTTCTGCAGAAGCTGCTTCACCTCCATAATATAAATCTGAAAAAATATTCAGATTATCCCAACAATTTTATTCACTTTGCTTTAACATTATTTCAAAGAAATTCAATGAAACAAATAGAAAGTATCTCCTATTTATAAACTTAATTTAGCAAACTCCTAGGAATAAAATGAAAATATTGTTCATGTAAAAAATTTGATTTTAAATATAATTTTGCTGAATCAGGATTTTTCACTGATTAACTTTTAATTTATCAATAGCATATTTCCAGAAAAAAAACAAATAAACATTTTTCTTCTCCTGTTTCCAACCATAAAATTTTACCATGCATAAAAAATAGATAACTTATTTCCAGAAAAAAACCAGTAAACATTTTTTTTTCTCTTGTTTCCAACCATAAAATTTTTACCATGCATGAAAGATAGCTTTACTGGGCAACACTTCAAGCATGTTTGTCTTTCATCTCAAAACTTAAAACAGAGCTTCTCACAACGCTTTATTTATTCACTGTTTATTAACATACTAGGAGTACCCGCACGGCGATACCTGTGCAATAAATGTAAAGGAAGTTAACTAAATAAAGTTTAATTCACTCTAACCCTCTGAAGTAAAATTGTTATATTTGATTCAAATGTGCTCCCTAACCTTTTGAATTCCACTAAAAGTCATATTAAAGTTTAAATCAATTCGCCAAATAAACTAAAAAGACTTCAAGTTAAGTAATAGGAGACATTAATTGCTCAAGTTTAGTCAATTTTCAAAGAACTCTATACGCAAATTTAAACCACTGAAGAAAGAGCAGTTTGTCTAGAAAATGGACCTAGTGTTCAGTTTTGCAAATAGAGTTAAGCCTTGAAAATTGAGTAAATTTTAGTAACTAATAACTCCTGCTCCAATTAAAGGAGAGAAATATGCGAAAACTTGTTTCTCAGAGAAAAAAAAATTTCCAACTATATATAATGTTAGGGGGTGGGGGAAAGTTCCCTCCCTCAGTTATGCGGGATACACCAAAAATGAGACTAATTAACATATCAAGGTTCCTTTTTTCCCCCCAGTTTTTTTATCAGAAAAGCTCTTCTTAAAAGAAAAATCCCAACCTTACTGGTCCTGATATAATGAACTTGTCAATCTACTAAATGCCAGAACAACAAATGCTTAGTTTTGAAGTACTTCAGGTAGACCTGAAAATATACACTTCCATCCCACAGCAAGAAGTCTTTCAGGGTCTATCTCTACCTCCGGAAACTTTTTTAAAATCATTCTGCCACTTCTAGAGAGGTGATAGGTATTTACATGTAAGAACTTATGACCAAAACTTCTTCCTCTCTCTAGAAGAAAATTTTGATTTAATGTGATCAAACCTTCCTTCTACAACACTAGGGAGTCAGCTTATTACCAGAAAAGTTTGGGGGGCACAGGCCACCCCCCCCCCTCCCAGACAATCATTTTCTGTTTCCTCATCTCAAAACTTTCCAGTTTTGTATTTCTCAATATTTATTTAATTACTTAATTCACTTTCAACTTTGTTTTTAATGACAGTTTTACAATACTTGCGCTTAAACTTTTTTAATGCTTTTCTTTTTTTACTTGGTGAGAAAATATAGGTATGAAAAACACTGTTAAATTTATACAGAACAAATTTCAACTTAAAAATACTGGGTCATTCCACGTCAAATCAACACAATTTTTGACAAAATTTTACCTCACCCCCTCAGATTTTGATGAAATTTGGTACAGATGTAGTGTTTATATAGACATGTTAGAATCTAAAAATTTTTTTGAAAAATTACGAAAGGGTTTTGAAGATACAGCGCTGTAAAAGTAACAAAAAGGGGTCAAAACACGTGAAAGACACAATTTTCACCTAAGATTTTGACCTAAAGACCCTAAGATTGTGACCTAAGATTTTTTCTAATTGAGATAGAGACCTGAAACAAGTGCCATTTGACAGCATTTTAAGGGCCTTTTGAATGATATACGACATGATTTGGTCTAAAAGGAATTTATTTCAATTAAATTTGAATTAAAATTTAAAATTTAAATTTCTCAAAATGTGCCACCTCAATTTTTTTCAAATTTTTTTATAAAAATGCTCACACATTACTTAAATGGCTGTAGAAGTTTCAAGATGGGCTTATAATGGGTTCATGTTGAAAAAAATCATTGAATAAAGCAGTAATGGATCTACAGCACAATTTAGCATATTATAGCATGGTTTTAGCACTAAAAAAAATATATTTAAGGGATGAAATGGATTCAGTTTGATTAGCTGGTTGAATTTCAAGTAGTTGATTCTTAGAGTTTCTGTTGTCACGTCTTTTCTTCTTAATTTTTCTAGGGGAAGGGGGGGGGGCGGTGCATATTTTATTACAGACAATGTAAATACACCCAAAAATAGCAAAAATTATACCAATTAAAATGAAAATAGGTTGATTTCCCTATTTCAGAGGTAGCCCTTTTCATCATTTATTTATCTATTTACCTGTTGTCATGTCTTTCATTTTGAATTTTTCCAGCGGAATGGGGGAAACCACGGCTATCGACTCGATGTAAATTCCACCCATAAACAGCAAAAACCATACTCATTTAAATGGAAATAGGTTAAAATTTACCTATTCCAGGGATCCCCTCATTCTCTATCATTAGCTTTACGTTTTGGTGGGTGGTGCATACACAAATCGTATGAGTTCCACTCTGACCTGCTAGTATACAATACTTTGGTCTCAGTTCAGCAATTTGCACAAAAGTATCTTAAAATTGGGATATTTATCTTCATAAGATCTATATCTCTCATAGATCTTATAGTCTTCATAAGCCTCCATCAAGTTAGAGATCAGCCGTTTGGATGTTTTTATATCCCCCTTTTTTGTTCAAACAGATATACAATCTTTCATTCCAGGTAATATTCTGTTAATTTCATCATCTTATGGTTTCTGCAATGTTAGGAGGAAGACTTTCTTGGTTTTTGATTAGGGCTAGTCAGAATACCTTTATCTTGTATGAGTCTTTTTGATTTTCTTAATAGGTATTTAGGAGTATTGAGAATTCTGGCATTTTTCATATACTACATGACTCTAGCGAGCATCCTAAGTATCATTGAATGTTAACATTAGAAGAATCAGCAAATTTAGTTTTCTAATTATTTAAAACTGTTTCTTCAGCTGTTTGAGACTCACTCCCAGTATATGTTTCAATATTAGTAAATAGTTTGCATTTCAATGCAGCATTGATCTTTTTCATGTTACTTGCTGAATGACCTGTTTTTTCTGATTTTCTTTTGTCGATTGAAGATTCTCCCAATTCTTGTAGTGACACATTTAATGTTTCAACAATTTCCAACTTAGGAGCAAAATTTGGATCACAACTTTCAGAACATAACTTTCTTCAATATTCTGGCCGAGTCTTCATTTTTCTTTAAAAGAGACAATTCTCTTCAAGTATGACAGATTTTGGCATTTTCTGGAACTCCACTCAAATATTCTGTCATCCAGTCTGCAACATTGTGTAATTTCTTTTTGTCTCTTACCTGTGGTTATTCTTTTTAAATGGATTAAAGCACTGTCCAGTAAAGTATCTTTGATCAGCCATAGTTTAAATTTTAAATAATATTTACATTTTACCCTAGATTTACAAACACTTAATACTTAGACGGCTTTTAACCAGGGTGTAAAAAAATCAATGATTTTTTTAAAAAAATCAAAAAAATCGGATTTTTTTCATTTAAATCAGATTTTTTTTATTTAAATCGGATTTTTTTGATTTTTTTAAAAAGAATTAGAAACTTCAGTTATTAATTAATTTTTATTTATGAACAACTTACCTTTAAGTTTTTAAAAACACAAAATAACCTTTGAAGTAAAGCTTCACCAGTAAGAAACCCAGAAAAAAGTGTTAAGAGCCAATCAGAAAATAATCCTGTCTACTAGCTAGGATAAAAATCAAATGGGGCAGGAAGCTCAACCCAATCCTCACTTCATTCAGCCCCCCCCCCTCTTTATTTTGCTTCTGTTTTATAAAGCTGGAATATGTTCCATTTCAGCCACTTATAAAGACTGCCCCCCCCCCCCAGTTGCTAATGCAAGGCATACAAAATTCATCTTCTGTTTGGTTGTTTTTGTTTTTTCTTTTCACTGAAAATATATCACACAGATTCTATCATGTCCCTCCCCCTCAATTCACTCTTTGCAATGCCTGCCCTGCACCTGCATGTATTTTCTTTATTTCACATATTAGACAACAAATAGCACTATTTGTGCATACATATTATTTGGACAGCAACCTTCCAGCATCTGTGGGGGGGGGGGGGGGATGAGTAGGATTACTTTACCATTTATTAGATGGAAATCAAAGCTCTAAAAGAAAATGGTAAAAATAATGAAATTGGGATTGTCCAAGAGAATTTTTTAAGGATTAAAATAAAAACTGATTTAAATCAATGATTTTTTTAAAAAAAATCAATTGATTTAAATCGCGATTTAAATCACTGATTTAAATCAATTGATTTAAATCATTGACACCCTGCTTTTAACATTAATTTTAGTATACATACAAAATAAAAGAATTTGAAACTAAAATTTCAATTTCCTTTGATTCACTAATGCACTAACAGAAACTCACTATCTCTTCAACCTACTCCATTAAGACAGACATCTGACTTTGGGGCTGATCAGAATTCACACTGAGCTTGAAACAAGGAAGATGGCAATTTACAAAATATATCTTGACACCTTACATCTGCCAGATGTATCTTAATATATAGTTTCATTCCTTCTTGCTTGGTTATATCTAATGGAACATTATCTAGATGTGGTAATAGATTTTTATTACATTTTTCATCCTTCTTTTGCAATCATGAGATCATCTTAATGAGTACCGAATTACTTACAAGCATTTTAATTTTTAATAGCAAGTTACCATTCAAATTGATAACTTGATTTAATTTTGTTACATTTTTAAAAATGATGAGAAAGATTACATCAATATGAATTTCCTTAGATTTATTTATATTAACAAAATTAAAAATACAAAAAATTCCTAGAACAAAATATTTTTCTGTCTAAATTTGTCCATTAATTATTTGAAAGAATAAAATAATAACAGACTGAAAATATAAGATTACTAGATTTGCAAGCTATTACCTACATTTATGAGTACTCTTCAACATGCAGACCCGCCATTTAGGGAAGAGGGGGGGGGGGATACGGAAATTAATCTATTTCCATTTAAATGAGTATGGTTTTTGCAGTTTTGGGGTGGAATTGTCATCGAGTCTGTAGTCGTTGCATCCCCCATTCCACTGGAAAATTCAAAATGAAAGAAATGACAACAGGTAAACAGAAAAATTAATTATGATATTTGGCTCTCCCTGGAATAGGGATACCAACCTATTTTCATTTAAGTGGGTATAATTTTTGCATTTACATTGTTTGTAGTCGTTGCCCCCCCCCCCTTCCCCTGGAAAAATTCAAAAAGAAAGACCTGACAACAGGTAAATAAATTAAATTACATTAATTGTAAATACTATTGAAATCAGCTACTTGAAATTTAACTAGCTAATCAATCTGAATCCATTTCATCCCTTAAACATATTTTTTTCGTAGTACTATAGTGCTAAAACCATGCTATATTATGCTATAATAGTGTTGTAGATCCATTACTGCTTTATTCAATGATTTTTTTCACCATGAACCCATTATAAGCCCATATTGAAACTTCCACAGCCATTTTAGTAGTGTATAAGCAATTTTGTAAAAAAAATTGAAAAAAATTGAGGCGGCGCATTTTGAGAAATTTAAATTTTGAATTTTAATTCAAATTTAATTGAAATAAATTCTTTTTAGACCGAATCATGTTGTATATCATTCAAAAGGCCATTAAAAATGCTGTCAAATGGCACTTGTTTCAGGCCTCTATCTCAATTAGAAACATTTTTAGGTCATTTTGAAAATTGTGTCTTTCACGTGTTTTGACCCCTTTTTGTTACTTTTACAGCGCTGTATCTTCAAAACCCCTTCGTATTTTTCAAAAAAAATTTTAGATTTTAACATGTCTACATAAACACTACCTCTGTACCAAATTTCATCAAAATCTGACGGGGTGAGGTCTGAGCCCTGTGTTGAGTTGACACGGAATGACCCTACTTTTAAAATTGTATTAATTAGCAATTTACATTTAAAAAAATTACCATCATTTCAAATCAGCTGCCTCAAGTGAAATTACTGCAAATGAACATTGGCTAATAACTAATATTCCTGTTCTAGTTCTTTACAAGTTTGAGCTCTCAAAGTACTAAAAATACAGGACTACTCTGGTAATCACTACCTGACAATTTACTAACTAACTGACTAACTATTTACCGAGTTAGGAAATTACTAACTATTTACTATCTGACAATTAAATAACTAAACTAGTCTGGTTATTTGCCATACCTCACATGTACATTTCAAATTTAGCTTTATTGAAAATATAATGCAAATACATTTTAGTCCCAACTTACTCCCTTTCAATATCAATACATTATTGTATAGGAGTTTTCCACTGTTCAGAGCAGTACTGCAGGTCATTTGGTGTGACCTTCAGTGAGTCTGTGCTTTTTCCTTTCAGTTCTTTTACAGACCATAAGTGTGTTCCTTCATTTTCAACTTTGGTAACAAGAAAAAGTCATGTGTAAGTGCAGTTGATGCTAGAGACTAATAACGTAATTTTTTACATAGAACCGTTTCGCACAAAATGCACTGAGCTATGAGGTTGGCAATTTTTTTAGAAACAGTTGTGTAAAAATTTTTGTCTCATGGGAATTTTGGACCAACTTTTCTCTTACTCCCTCTTAGAGGTGCGACATCGATGGAAAAACATCGCTGTTTCAAAGCATTGATGATAGAAATTTAAACATTGATGGTATTGATACATCAAAAAAAAAACTGATGTTTGCAAACATCGGTGCTTTGTAACATTGGTTTATAATAAGTACATTATTAAGTATATTTCAAACATTTATACTTAACTTACTAATCAGTAACTAATAGTAAATTTATCTGCCAATGTTGATATTCATTAAATATTAACTATGATTTCAGAGTTGTTGAAACAAATTTAAGACATGTAACAAAAAATAGTAAAAGTAACTTTTTCTGCTAGATTAGGCAATGCAATACCTGATGCTCGTATTTAAAGAACTAGAGTAGCATGAATAGAAATCAAGAAGTTTTTTATGATACCTTCCTATTTTATACCTGATCGCAATACGAGAATTGAAAATAAGACATTCAACGATCAATGCAAACGCACTTACTGAGGCTATTCGGAAAAATTTTCCAACTAAATTATGAACAAATAGAACTAGTTCAAGCAGTGGCGTATCCAGGGGGGGTGCCAAGGGACCAATGCACCCCCCAAGATTTTGTAGGACTATAAACAATGGTGGCACCGAATTTTGAAAAAACATGTAACCTTCATGTAAATATGTTTCAGGTTTTTTCAATGAAAAATACTTTATGGACACTGAAATATTGTCATATTATTTTCTGTTTTCGACAATAAGAAGCAAAACTAATTGTTATTCTGTAATTGTGGAAATGTAAGAGGAAAATGATCTTTGAGCAACGTTCAATAGAAAAAATTAAATCGAAATACTGCGTTTTTAAAGTTTCACCATATTTCTTGATTTTTTTCCTTTCTCATCACAGCGTCGATGTTCGATGTGCACCCCCCAAAATCAATTCCTGGATACGCCACTGAGTTCAAGAATGAATTAACAAGAATAAAGATGGAAAGATATGATAGAACATACTGCTTGTTGCAGTAAAATAAGATTATTTCATGCCATATTTGTACAACAAATTTCATGCAAATATTATTATACTATTAGTACAGGAATTTTGAAATATATACTATATTGTTTGTTTTATATAAATGAACACATATTTTAAGCAATTAAAAGGACATCTTATTGGGGTTGGGGGGGGAGGGTGATTTATAGACATTTTTATACTCAACAATTTGTATTTGTAGTTTGCAAGGAAAAGTTTCTTCACTTTCTCCACCTGCATTTACTTGTTTTTCCTTCTACTAACTAAGGTCAAAGGGGATCTACTAACTAAGGTTTCTTTCCAATGGCTATCACTGTCAAATATGTCAAAATAACTTTTACATCACTGAATTTCTTTGCTTTAAAAATTGAATTCTTAATAAATGTTGTCTCAGAAGTATAATTACCAGATTTTTCTGAAACTTATTTGTTGAATTATAAAACAGTGACAGCGGAAAAAACATCGAAAGCAAAACACTGATGTTTAAAAAACATCGTCTACAAAACATTCATAGTAAAAACATCAATGTTCTTTAAAAACATCGATGTTTCTAAAACAATGACATTGATGTCGCAGCACTAGGGTGGGTCGTGGTAATTTGGATATAAATTATATTTTATTGAACAAAATGAAAACTAATCATTTGAGACACCTACAAAAATTCAAAGCTATAAACATCCTCTATATCTATGAAATTATGCTGAAAAAATGTTTCCAACACTTTTATTAAAACTGATAAAAAATAAATTCGCCTTTTTGAAAATGGCAATGTAATGCAAACCAACTACTTCCAAATAGTGTTGCAAATTAACCTCTCACTCTATGTTTTTCAAATTTAGGTATGTAGACATGACATATGTTTACTTTAATTTGTCATTGAATGGAAACATTTATCATTATTAGTTTTCATATAATTAATGATTTAAAAACATGGGGCAATTTTGGTATACAGTTAATTTACATATCAGAAGGACAAATAATTATTGGACTACAAAACAGGAATTTATGGGCCTCCTAACTACCTGAGGTTATATATGCGGCTATAATATACTTATATCTCACAAACCAAATACTGCCCAGTCAATAATTGATTTGTCATTTTGTGCATTTTATGTATTCGTTACTTTGAATGTTTTATTTGTAGCCTGGAATTTGTCTTAATACTAATAAAAATTAGTTTTTATATTATCTCATTATTTATATTATACCTACAGATAACATAAGTTTGAAAAAATTAAATAGGGTAGTTGCTAAAACCAGACTTTGCTCTTTAACCATTACTATACTCAAATTTCTCCAAACACGGGGTAATTTAGGTATAGTGAAACTTAATTAGCCATTAATATGCAAATGGATCTATTAACTTAAAATTTGTTAAAATAAAAACTATTCTAGAAAGTCACAATGCTAAGCTGAAACAAGAAAAAGAAAATATTAGTATACATCTTTTACAGGACTGGAAAGCTTAAAGTAGGTCATTTTATACCCTAATTACCCCGACCCATCCTACTCCCTGTTAATGTTCATAATATTTGACAAGACCCAAGCACTGAATCATTTGTCTTTATGCACTATTTCTTTTTTGTTTTAATGTTTTCATCAGCTCATTATCACAGGTCAAATAGTAAACTTATCATCTTCAACAACCTCTCTACATCCCAAAAATTGTATATACTTTTTAAAAACCTGTCATGAGATGCCCCAAACCTCTTTTAGCACTTTAAAAAATCCAAGCAATTTTCTTTAATTTCAGAGGAGTTTTAAATTCATGCATGGCTCAATTTTTGAGCTTTTCATGATCACAGAATTTTGATACCCCTTTTAAATATTGCTCAAACAAAGATGAAAAATAAACCAAACTAGAGAAAGGGACAGAATAACGTGCCCTGCCCCCTGCAACAGAAGCATCAAAGTCAACTACATTCTATTTTCCCTCCTCCATACCAAGTCTAACAGCTAGAACATGCGAAGTCTGGTTGTTCAATTATCACATATTGTATTTAAGTACAAAAGTGTATTAATACCTTAGCTTTACATAATTTGGGGATCATAAAACACACATGAAACAAAACTACTATTCAACCATTTATACTTCTTATTTTTCTAAAATAAAAACATAAGCTTGATAATTCAAACCCTTACTTAGTTATTAAATCACATGTTTGTTAAGCAAACCAAAATTTTAAGTGGACTAAAATATGATGCTTACCAAAATCTGATCTTGTCAAGATGCACTGCATTGGATGATCAGCATTGTGACGCGTTGTAGATGCACCAGCTTCGTAGCAGGTAGCACATAGATCATAGTCATAGCATACAAGGCATTTATAACGTTTCCCTCGAAAATTTCCTTTCAAACAAGAATCGCAGCTGACGCCTGAAAAATAGAGAAAATTTTGAGTGCATGAATGTATGTTTGTTCTGTTGAAAACTGAAAACAATCATTTACATTCCCATTCCCATTTAGACAATCCAAAACCACCAATGTATTGAGTTGCTTTTAAATATTATCATGAAAAAAGAAACAAGGTAACAAGAATGAGCAGTGACCAAATCAATACTAATCTCTCACAACAATGAAATTTAGAAACTATTTCATATCAACTTAATGATTTTGCTCTGGCAAAAAGATAGGAAAATACTTAACTTTATACATATGTACAATGTACATTGTAAAAACAATAATGGACACTGAATCATAGTTAAATTAGAAAATTGAAGGAGTATTAGGTGGATGATGTATTAATGTAGTTCCAAATTTACATCACTATGTCATAGTATGCATCTTGAGAGTAGATTATGAGCATTTACAAAAAGTACTTCAAAAAGAATTTGCTTTTGCAAAATGCCAATGGTTTGTATAATTAAGTTCATCATGAATACAATATTTAAAGTTTGTTTCTCAATGTTTACAAATTATACAGTTATTTATTTGTATTTCAACTCAAGACCAGACTAACTTAAGTGCACAAATGGGGATTTTCGGGTTGTTACTGCCAGGCCACAGCGAGGTCCCTTGTTAGCTTTGATACCTGTCGCAAATATGTCATTTAACATATCAATGAAAAGCTCTATATGTTGCCTTTACAATGGTTTTTTAATTTTTATTCTACTATAATCAGAAAAGAAGTTACAGTCATTTGCATACAAAAACGTTTAGTTTTTTTTCGCACTTTTTAAGTTTTTTAACAGATTTGTATTTTGTACAATTTTTGAAGTAAAAAAATTAAAATTGGCAGGATTACTTATGCTGTCATATGTAACCTTCGCACATAATTTTGTAAAATCGGAAATGGTGAGGTCAAAAACTTTTTTCCATATGATTGATTTGATGTGAAATCGCCCTAAAATCACTTAAAAAACACTATTTTTACCAATAAAAGCATGATGCTCGGTAAAAACCACTCACCACTACCAGACACAACACATGCTGCTATTAAAAGGAAAGGGAAAGATATATATTAAAGAGTCAAGAGGGACATTGCTAGCTATTGGACTAGGGTTTGGCAATCTGCCGGAAAAATAGTACTTTTGCCGGGACAGTGGTACAAGCTGGAAAAAAACTGGTATAAACCGGCAAAAACGGAAAAAATATACTAAGTATCAAAAAATATACTAAAACAAAACGTAATTTTGTACATAATACAATTGAGAGTTAAGTCAGAAAAGTAATTTAGAATTTCAGTGACATCAATTTCATAATTAAAATATTTTACAATAATTCTACAGATTGGAAAAAATATTTCAAAATTTGTTTTTGCTATTCAGTTTTGGAGAAAAAAAACTTTGCTTCAATTTTAATACAGACAATTCAATTGAATTTGATGAGAGTCTACTATTTTATGAAATTTTCATCATTGTTGGTTACCTATAGTTTAATATGAGTTAAACTATTTTTCATCTAATTTCAGAGCAACAATGAGACATTTAAACCTCAGAACAGTAGTAAAATAGCCAGGCCAGTCATATTGTGGTGTCAGGAGAAGAAAATTACCTCCCATCTGATTCAGTGAAGTGAATGTGTTAAAAATAAATGATCCTAGCTTTGGTTGCTTTACTGCATAGTTTACATTGAGTATGAACACATCACAGACCAAGAAAAAATGCAAATGTCGGGTCTGAACATAGCCTACTGTCACTGTAAGACGACGATATCATCAGGGGTCAATCCAGGATTTTTTTATGAGGGTCCTGTTTTTAGAACTTTGTGAAAAGTAATAGATAGTTTTGTGAAAAATAGTTACAAATACCTCTGAGGGTGCTGGGCCAAGGGTTTGCTCGACCCCTGGTTCAAAAATAACAGAGCGCTCTTCAGGGCTCTATCCCGGTTAAACCACGAGTTGTGGTAGGTACGGGGAGCCTTGGAGTGTGCGACGGAGTGTGTGATGTGAAAAATAGTTACGGCTAAAAATATTAGGTACTGATTGTTTTTGAGTTTCTGAATTTTGTGAAGACTCCGTAACAGACCTAATTTCTTTTTAGATTGACCCCTGATCACACATCTTAATTATAATTTGTTTCTTTATAAATTTATATTTTCTTGATAACATAGCAGATCTGGAAAGGCTTTCCTGTTAAAAATCGACTGAAAATATGAATTTGTTCTAAGGAACAACCAAGAAGGCAGTGAGCATCTACCGCTATGGGAGGAGAGGGTCATAATAGTCTTAACATGCATAAAAATTACAATATTGCCTCTGGCAATGTATGTTAAAGCAGCGGGTTTTGGAGCATTGACAACAAGTCCCTTTTGTTACGTCCCTGCTAAAACTTTAAAACCAAAGTATGTAACTTATTTTACTATTGCTTATTCTCTCTCTCGCCTTTGTTCAACAATGGTATTTATCAACAAAGTGTTTTTCCGAGTAAGTTCAATGATGCAATGAATATTCTCAGTAAAAAAATATATAAAAAATAAAATAAAAAGTAGCAAGAGTAAAGGGAAATTTTTGCAAATTGTCTTAACTATATTAATCGTATATTTAATCGTATTAACCTTGCAATCATATGTCATATGCCATTTTGGCAAAAAGTGCCTTAAAGGTATTTTTATCAGGACAGATTTTTTACCATGAGTTTTTCCACCTTTGGCAAAAACATGCCAATCTTATCTTGGACTATAAAAACATATTACTGAGCTAAAAAAGGTTTAGAATGTAAAATTTATCCGGTACAGAACAATTTGTCAAAATTACTTATTTTACCCCCCCCCCCCCCTCCCATTTTACTCTTCCAAAACCGAAAGACATTAAATTTTCATTTCACAACCTGCATTTATAGCAGAGGGCAATGACTTCAAATAAATTCCTTATTTTGTGGCAAATTCTTTTTTTTTCTCTAGCAAAATTTAAATAATCTTTAGACAATCTTGATAATTTTATTTTAAGTACATCAAAAACGGCAGACCACTAATCAACCAATTACATACCTTAGAATAACCAAATTAAAGACATCAAAATCAAGTAAATGCACGATAAAAACTCATAAAAAGTAATTCATTAATCTTTAAAACAATTCAACAACTCAACTTGAATGAGCAAGGGTCTGTCCAGGATTTTTCAGAAGGTCCGTTTTTTGTGAAAAACTAAATAATTTTGTGAAAATTCAAATAATTTTGTGAAAATCAAACAATTAAAAAAAAATAATAATAATAATAAAAATTCATTTAAATTTAAAAAAATAAAAATAAATTAAACTTATTTTCCTCTAAAAAAGCGTATTAAACATCAAAAATGCGAAAAATTTGATTCCTGTAGCGGATGCAAAGATATTGCAGTTTTCAAAGTGATGGCATCAAACGCATAAAAACGGAATAAAAACGAGTAAATTTTGGTTAAAAAAATTTCCAATTGCATTTTAAAGGTCTATGATAAACATATTATTAATGTCTGTAACACAATTAATGCAAAAATAAAATGAAACGATCCATTCAGCGTTTAACATTTAGAGTAATAAAAGAACAATTAATTTTGCTTTAAAAAATTTAAAATAATGATCTGAACAAAAAAAAGCAAATTTTCATTTGAGTAATCAGCTTAAAAAAAAGAAAAATTCGATTTTCATATCGAATGCAGAGATCGCAGTTTTCAAAATGAAAGCATCAGAAGTATAAAAACGGTAAATAAATAATTTATTAAAGTGCAAATAATTTTAGAATTTCATTTCATCAGGTTTATATGATGAATGTCATTAATAAACACCGACATAATCGCCAAAACTTCGGATGAAAAATACGGTAGGAAGACATAGCAAAACACACAATACCCTACTTCCAATATTAACAGAAGAAAAAATTCATTAATTCCTGAATATAACCAAAACACCACCCTTGTAGCATCAAAAAAAAAAAAAAAACTTTTCCTGCCAAAATAAGATCAAAACATCGCACAAATGCGTTATTTTGATTTCAGATTTGCTTTTTGAATGAATGTGCAAAATATCCGTTTTGTTTGATCATCATTTTGTGAAGGGTTCGTTTTGCTTGATTGTATTTTTGTGAAGGGTCCGTTTTGCTCGATCGTATTTTTGTGAAGGGTCCGTTTTGCTCGATCGTATTTTTGTGAAGGGTCCGTTAACGGACCCGAATTTCCTCTGGCCAGACCCCTGATGAGTATTTGTTTGTTAGAATCAGTAGGGATCAAAAGCTTGTCAATCATGCAAATTGATATAATTTCAATAAAACATAATCATGAAGTATTTCATTACCATTGCAAGTAGGGAGCCATCAAAGGAGCGAAGTAGGAGAAATCTCATTTAAATTGACACATTCAGAAATTGTCAGAATACAGCATTATTAAAAGCATTTTTCCATTAGCAAAAAAGTCAACAGAATTTCAACACAAAAATACAAATGTTAAAAAACAAACTTTTCACGTTTGAGATTGAGAGTATTTTAAAATGTATTGTAAATTAAATGTCAAGACTTTTTTTTAAGATTTTAACGCAAAGCTTCAAGAAAATATTCCAATTTTTTAATTATTTGCAATGAAATTTGTCAGCTTATATAATGCAACTTGTCAACACGCGAATGAATATTACTTGCTTTACATAAAAAATTAATTTCGATCCTAGTTTCTAGTGTTATGACCGAAGTGTGTTTACATTTCTCACTACTAGAATCCCAAATGTTCTCAGCTTTTAAAATACTTTTCAAATGACATAGAAAGACTTTTCATACTTTAATTAGAACTATGTACACACAACCAACACTTCGAAAAATGCAATCCAAATTTAATTCTTAAGATATTGTGATAAATAACGGTCAGAGGTCAAGATATAAGTGTCATGATAATCTTACCTGATAGGTATGGCATTTCAGCATATACTCAATCAATCGAATTCAATGTTTATTTTGCCCCACGCATATGCACATGAATAAATTATGAAACCATATTTTTAAAAAACATGATTTTCTGTTGTTACGTGCAGGCCCCAAACATCAAGATAGGGACTGATCATTGCTATGCAAAAAACTAGGCTTAAGAAATTCCAATAACTTCAACAGTTTGTAGATGGTTTTATTTACAATATATTTAATTTATGAAGTTAAGATTATGAAATTTAACTCACCTTCATGACGAGACATTACTAGATTTCGGTATAAGTTGGATGCCACGTCAAGATAAAAGGAATTTATTACGGTCTACTGATTTAAGTACGGTATAATACAAGGTAATTCATTAACTACTAAAATGCTAGAATCGTTTTCAAAAACACTTTTTTCTTTTAAGATTATAAAAGTCATTAGAAATAACTAATATAAATTCGGACTCCTGCGCAGTTTCAGTCACCCCAATATCCGGCATATTGGTTGAAGAAAACAACTAAAGATTAAAATAGTCAATGCCAGATTCCGAAAATTTCAATGAACGTTTCTTTTCCTTTTAAAGATAATCATCAGACGTACAAGTCAGAATTTATTTATTATTATTATTATTAAGTGGAAAAATCAGAAAAGTTATGGATATTCGAAGAAACAGGTCGTCATTGTTCATTTTAGTGTGCACTACTTTGTTGAAACAATTATGTAAAAAGGCAGAATTTCCTAAAATAAACACGTTTTTTAACCCTGCAATCATATGTTTTGTGCTCAAATAAAATAAAGCTTGAAGTTAGAAGTATATATATAGCTCAGGTAATGTATTACTGCCTAAAATCCAAAAAGAGGGTTCTATAGCCTCCTGAATTCAGCAGCAACAGCTCAATGATAGTATATTCGTTCAAAAATGCTCAAACTTTTCATTTTCAATAGCGCAGCCAGAATTTTCCTCTGGCGCAGGGGCGAGGGAGGGAGTAATTAATGTATTTTACAGTACTGGAAACTCTTGATTAGAAAGGGAAATAAATTTTTGAAAAAGTCAAAACAAACCAACATGTCAAGTAAACTAGCTCAACGAAAAACAAAACAAAATCTCATCTCCATCACCAGCATTGCTCCTATTTTAATAAAAGCAGAGGCATGCGCGAAAGCTACGGAGATCGTCGGGAAAATATCGAACAGTATATATGCATATATATATGTCTGTTTGTGTGTCTGTAAGTGAACATTGAAAAAAGTAAATTTATTTAAATTAATTTTAAAAATTTACCTGCAAAATATACGTTCTTTATCAGTAGACAGCTTAACGTGTTTTCATACGTCACCCCAAAGCAATACATTTCAAAATTTATGCATCAATTCGTACTTTTTACAAAAGTTATTTTAAGTTGGAAAAGAGGATGGAAGATATGAACAAAATTAAATTCAAAAAACATAAAGAGATAAATTTTTTTAACTAAAATTGAAATAAATAGTATTGACATTCTAAAACAAAAAGGAAGGGAAAATATGCTGCATTTGTGTGCGATATGAAATCAGAGGCAACCCGATGAGATGTAACGGAAGGTTACTGTGACCTTCCAAAAAATTCATTATTCGTCAAATTTTGCCTAAACGATTCAGAAACTTTGGAGACAATTTGCAAATTTGCATTTCTTAATGCCCGAAGGCCTCTTTCAGAGGTGGCGCTAGGAAATGTCCGACAGGGGGGCAAGCTTGCCCGACAGGGGGGGCACAGGTATAATTCAAAAATTTAGTTACCCCCCCCCCCCCCGTCCCCAGTTTTTCAATTTTTTTATGATGCATTCGATTGAAAGGTAATCGTTCTTACCATGAAACTAAAACTAAATAGTACAAGTACAAAGATTAAAGAATTTTAAAAATCCGACCCAGATTAAAATGAACTACACTGCTCAAAAGCATTTCAAATTTAAATTTAATTTTTTTCGAGAGGACAAGGTAAACACGGGAAAGGAAAGATAATCCTTACTAGTAAATTTGCCAGTTGCAAAAGCAGAATAAAGAGGAAAAATTGAGTATTCTTTCAGAATCTCATACTAAAATCAATTTAGCGGATTAATGGCGGTTTCTTACTGCTTTATACAATTACAAGTATTTAATATAACATGGAAGTTCCAAACACATTCTATCAGACGCATTTTTTTTCCTTTCTTTTGATACCGTTGTTTTAGCTTTTCAGGTATTTTTTCTCTTCAAAAATAGGGAAAAACGTATTAAAGGTTTTTAATTAATGTCTTCATTAATTAACGTCATTCGAAGACGCGACCTAGCTAAGAACAATCTCGATCAACTCTCTTTTTAAACAATTTTTTTTTTTTTTTTGAAATCGGTCCATCCGATTAGGCTCTAGAGTGCCACAGACAGATACACAGATCGACAAACACACAAACACGTTAACTTTATAACCCCCTTCCTTGTTGCGTCGGGGGCTAAAAATGGAGATCCTTGAAAATGAGGATTGAGAATTTCAGAGACACACAAAACTAAGGCCCCTATATGAGGGGAGCTGACTTATCCGACATTTTGGTTCCAAAAAGACGCATATGATTCCACTGGTATGTGTACGAAAACCGCATTGAAGAAAACTGGTGCTTAAACTTCAGATGGCTGAGCTGATTGAAGTTTAACTGTTCCAACTAATAAAATGAGGATATTTCATTAATTTAAACTGCAAGCAAGCAACAAGGATGAAAATGGGTTTATTCACCTGAAATATTTCCTCATAAGCTAGTATTTAATTTGAGACTTCAGTTATCTCACTAGATTTACTCAATGTGGCGTATTTTGACGACAAAGCTACCATTGATTAAAATAACGAATTTCCAAATCCATTAAATGAGGCTGGATCCAAAGCCGTCTTGGAACCAAAATGTCGGATAGGTCGGCCTGTCCTCTAAAGGGGTTCTACACAAAACGAAAATATTAAATGATAAAGGAAATGAAAAACAAATGAAGCGTATAAAGCAGTGAGTAACCGCCCCTAAGCAAGGGCTAAGGCAGGAACATGCAATTTAATAAATAAAAAGAATTAGCTATAAACTATTCTGCTTGAGAGAGAAAAATAGGAGCGAAAAAAAAGTATCAACACTTTTTTCCCCCTCACCTCCAAACACACTAAGTGTAATTATTAACTCGATTTAATTATTAACTCGTTGCTATCTAAATGTGCACATTTTTAAATGAAAGAAAGAAAAAAGGAAACATCAAATTCAAATTGCTCCTGCTCCTATTGTTAAAAAAAGAGCATTCCAAAAGTTTATAACACACACTTACCCAGTTACTTCTGGAGATAATTTACATCTGTTCTATTCTGTTAACTTTTAATTCGTTCGAATATTGTTGAAAAAAAAATTTCTTGTTGAGAAGTAACTCTGTGAATGAAAAGTTTTGTGCGTTCTGACATCATGACGGCTGCGTGCTTCGCTTCTTTAGCTCGCTATGCAATGCGCGGGAGCCCGCAGAATTCGCTTACCAAGTAGGAAAAAAGAGTCTAATCCCCGAGTTTCAAGTATGGCTCATAGACAGTTGGTGGGTGACAAAGGCCCTCAGAGAAACACGTGTCTAGCGGTCTAGCGGCTAGCCTCAAGAAATGAAGGTGGGGCAATTAAGCAGCTATTTATCGTTGATGATTATCAGATTCTCAGAAAGTGACAATGCATGCCCTACAAGCAAAATTTCTTGCATCAGCCTTGACAGATCTTGATAATGTACTGATGGCGTCAGTATTAAATTTAAATTACTGCATACAGACTGTATAAAAATTAAAAAGAATATATTGCAAAAACAGCACGTGTGCAAAATTATATTCATCTTTCAATGTCCATACTGATTTCCTCCTGCAATATTAAGACTGCATACATGTTATTAGCGTCAGGATTCAAAAGGAGCAGTTGAGAAACACTGGTTTCATGCTGTTGCCGTCAGGGTCATTAGCAAACAAAGACCCACGCTCCCGACCCACCTGGATCTTTCTTGAAAGTTACGCATGCGCGGACTTTTATTCCCAGCATTCCTAGTTTCTTGTATCGTGGTTTTTTTTTCTTCGGCGTTATCAAGAACATGAGAGCGAGTTAGCTTGCACGTGGTAGAATACGCAGTTTGGCTTCGTTAAAAATCTGTTTGCTTAAGCGTGGAATATGATTGTGTTAGAAATAATTTGAATCATTCTAAACTGCCTTTATTTAACAAGTGCTAACACAATAAATATCGCGATCAATGGCAGAAATGGGCAAAAATAAAGTTTTTCGTTCTTAAACAAAGCAGACAAGGGATTATACGCAGTCACGGTTTTACCATAAAATGACTTCAAGCTCGCTAATAAGTTTAATTTTATTCAATAACTATTTATGTTATTCTTAAAAATTAATTAGTTTTTTGTCTAAGTGTATTTTTTAAGCTGACATCCACTCAGAAATGGACTTTTTGTTTATTATCTACGATATTTATTAATATTTCTCCATAATTTTAACCAGGCATTTTATGTATTAATAATTCGAAAAGAAGCATACATTTTTAAATAAATAAAATATTGCATTGTATTTTTAATAGTGCGACTCATTCTGTTAAGCAAAAAAAAAAAAAAAAAAATAATAATAATAATAATAATAATAATAATAAAATAAATAAATAATAAAAAATCTAACTATGTTTTTGCCACTACATAAGAAGTCTATGAATTTTAATATGTAAAGTTTAATCTAAAATCAATGAAGTAATTTTCATTATCCGCAATTAAATTGCAAATCGAACGAAAGCAAATATCTCTATGTGACTTTCCAATCATGTGTCAGCTTAAAAAATATTCTAAGCTAAAAAAAAATTTGCTTGAAGAATAAAACGAATAGTTAAAGAATGAAATTTACTTCGTGAATTTGAAGCGAAATTTTTTTTTTCCTTAATGGGGCTGCGTTTAGTTTCTTGCCATTTGCAGACCTAGTGCATTCCCCAAGACCGGCACCCATTCTTTCATGTGGCACCACTATCGGCGGGATGTCATTACCACGAGTATTTTGACGCCCAGTTTCCACACGAGATGGAGGCACCTGGGCTTTGTTCGATGCGAAACTGCACTAGGAATTTAATTTAGCCAAGAGGTACTGCATGCCAAATGAGTACTCGAGGGATCTTTTACATACCGCATAATCATACGACATGAGCGCTGTCGATTTTCTGCATCATGAAAATCCACCGACTGGAGCCGGGTTCGAACCCAGGCTTTTGTGCGTGAGAGGCCAGCGTCTTGACCACTATACCACTCTGTCGGCTAGAATCGAAAATAACACACACACACACACACACACAAAAAAAAAAAAAGAAAGACCTTGAAGCAATTGCACCTTGCATACAGACTAATTTCACACTGTTATATCAATGTATCCTGCCATTTTAATGTCAAGATAATATGTATGCAGGATTACAATAGCTACCACTTCTTGCATGCAGATTGATTTCACACTGTTATGCCAGCATTTTGATGCTTCAAATCAAAGGCAGAGCCCACCCTGTAACTCGACTGATATTAGGCTGCATACACCTTGACAGTCAACATTGGGGCAAGTCGCTGACAGCTCTTAGAGAGTAACATAACATTATCCAGGCAGCATTTAGACAAGGTGATATTTGCCGACGCGTTAACCTTTATGCAATCCTGAGGCAAGATATTTTGCTTGCTGGGTGTCCGTTTGCCATGCTGCTGGCGATTTGCGGGTGGGGACCGCTGGTGAGGAAAAAAAAAAAAAAAAGGAAGATTTGCCCTTTTTAACCTGAATAAAAATAATTTTCTCTAGCAGAACTTAACGTTCCTCCAAGAGATACGACGGCAGCTCGCCGATACCTCTTGATGCTACCGGCTTCCCGAAGGTTCTCGTGTTCGAAATTGGTCTGAAATCGTGTAATTTGTTGAATACTGAGAATGTTTTAGAAAAAAGAAATAGTTTTTTTTCGTTGAATGATTTTATTCGAAGAAAAGTACCGATCTATCGGAATCAGAAACATTTTCGGCGCTCAGATTTCTATCGGAAAATTTGATCGTCGGAAATTTTTTCCCGACGAAGCTAGAAATTTTCCCCGATGGGGGGCAAGACGTTCCCGACAGGGGGGCAATTGCCCCCCTTGCCCCATAGCTAGCGCCGCCACTGGCCTCTTTCGATGTTGTACATATGTATGCATACAGACGCGGATCCAGGGGGGGGGATCATGACCCCCCCCCCCTTCAACCGACCAAATATAGCAAAAAATTGCATTTTTGGGACTTATACTGCGAAATATACCAAAAATCCCCATTTTTTTTAAAACAAAAATTGCATTTTGAACCCCTCCCTTTCCGAAAATGACCCCCTCCTAACCAGAAGCTGGATCCTCCCTTG
>JAXGGA010010945.1:0-44607 GCA_038373865.1 Uloborus plumipes
AGCATTTATGGGACACCATCGAGAGGTCTGTTCGTGCCCAAAATCCTGCCCCATCAACGCTTTCACAATTATGGACGTCTATCGAGACAGCATGGCTCAATATTCCTGCAGAAGACTTCCAACGACTTGTTGAGTCCATGCCACGTCGAGTTGTTGCACTTCGCCGGGCAAAAGGAGGGCCGACACGATATTAAGAGGTATCCCATGACTTTTGTCACTTCAGTATATATATATATATATATATATATATATATATATATATATATATATATATATATATATATATATATATATATATATATATATAGATGCTAGGGGGATTCGTATGATAATATTGATGTAACCCCACAATATTGTCTCAAGTCAACATAGCGTGCTAACTTTAGAAACAAAATATACGTTTATATATATACAGTGGAAGCGTTAAAACAATCTCCATGGGAACATGGGAACTTTAAAATACTTTTGTTTTAAATGTAGTCCGAGATACAGTAAACTACAAACCATAAGGCGAGGAGCGGAAATGTAGTTTGTCTTAGCAGTTATAAATTTTAAAAATCAAATTAATCAGGTTTTACAAACTTATTATTAATTAGTAGACATAACAATTTAAATAGATTATTAAAGAAGACTTACCCTTGCCTAAAATGAAAGTTTGCTTACAATTTTATAGAACAGAAGCATACACCACCAAATGTGTACCGCAGCTTAACTCGATGACCATGGTGTCGACAAATATTTACATTTCAGTATGTATGAAAAAAAAGAAAAAAAAAACATTTAATCAATTTAGAAAATGTTTTATTTAATGATCATTTTCTTTTATTTTAATGTAAAATTAAAACCAGGTAAAAACAATTTAGAAAACCTTGGTTTTCTTGTCAGAAAAACCACAATGATCTTTGTACAGTTTCTTTTCTCATACGCCAGCATAAGTTATCTAAAAAATGTTTCAGTCAAAAAAGAGTGACAAATGTTGAAACCCCAAAAGTAATTAACAGAATATCTGCAATCAAAGTTCTAAACGTTGCATCTCCCTCTTTTGCTCTCACTCTTTTTAACTGTAGATGATATGAAGTTTAGTGAATTATCTAGTAAGTTTTAAACTGAAATAATTTTTATATTGTTACTTTGTCAGCAAAGCTGAACAAGTCACTCATTTTACAAGTAGAACCAAGTAGAAAAAAATAAATCTAATGTCTATTTCATCCAGATTTTTTTCTTTTTTCTTTTTGACTTTTTTCAACTCTCTGTTGCGTCCATTACAGTTGTCATATAAAAATGTAAGATGAATTTTTAGAGTACTTAAATAAATATATATTGAAAAAGTGTAATTTTTTTTAACTTCATTTTCATTAAAATGTGATTTCCCACATGTTCACAAAAATGGCTATGAAGGGAGATTTAACTGAAATGAGTTATTGAATTACCTACTTAGCTTCTCACCATAGTAAAGCATTTTGAACTGTACAACACTTAAGAATAATATATTAGCTCAAAAATAATTAACTCATATTAAAACAATTCTTAATTTAAACATCCTTAGTTGTAGGGAACATATACTTTGGAACGTCATGTTTATGAACTGCTCTTCTAACTACGCTAATTTCCCATGATGTCTATTAAAAAAATATTTAATGCAGTAGGTGAGATTTAAGTTCATATACATAACTGATCAATGCCTAGATGCTGTAAACGTATAAAACGTTTTCGAAAGACCTTCAGGTAAGATTTAATATTTTTAATTCAAAAGTCTAGCTAAATGCAGATGAGGCTTTTATCATTGGGTAAGGTATTCATTTTATTATCCCTTGACATCCAACTTTATCCTTATCAACCGTAAGTTATTAAACACGAATAAACTGTACGTTTTATATTATCTTTGAAATGAATTTTTTTTTTTATATTCTATTTCTTTGAATCAGGAAAGTTTTTGTCACTGATATTGCTCACTCCCAGAGTAAAAACCCTATTTTAGTTCTTTCTTTCAACATGGTGTCTATTTTATTTAATGCTATTTTAAAGAATAATTCAAGGATATTAATAACAATGATATAAATATTTATATATAGCTAATACGTTACTGTTTATCATAATTTCTAATTCATCTTTTCAACTTTTGAAGGTGTGTCAGTCTGCGTTGGAGTATGGACTTTGGTTTCTATATCTTTGGAGCGGTATTTTGCTATCTGTAGACCACTACATTCTCGACAATGGCAGACAATATCACATGCTTACAAGGTCATACTTTTAGTCTGGATTGGATCACTTTCAACTATGGTACCTTCCGTACTTCTCAGCCAGCTCATTCCTACAAAAAGTCAAGGTAAAATGTCTGTACATTTTAGCTGACAGTACTAGTCAGTTTTAAATTTTTATTTTCAACCATATACTTTCTGTTGTAAATTTAGGGGAGAGGGGAGTACATGTGAACAAAAATGACATTTTTGTATATTTTTCATTATTAATTTGAGATATAAAAGAAACAAGTGCTATACATGATAAATCAAACATTTGCTAATATTTTCATGCAGTTACCTCTCTTCTTCAACAGTGAATTCCAGCCAAAACAATAAGTCTAAAATATGTTAAATTTTGTTCACATCTGCCCCAGTAGGGGGCAGTTGTAAACACACCTGGGGCACAAGTAAACACGGATACATAAATGGAAATAAAATACACCTAAGCATATTTTTAAGTATACTGCTTATTACACATTAACAAACACTTACAATGAAAATATCAAGGTATTTATTCAACATGATTAATTGACTCAATTCAACGAACATTGTAGACTTCAAGTTTTACAGAAAAAGAAACAGAAGATGCAGCTCGACATGTGCCACCTAAAATTGTAGGTGGTGGTAATTTTAGCAGAATATCATCAGAGTGTTTACCATCGATGTATCATCTGTTTTTGGAAACATAAAAGTTTCATTCATAGTGAATTTTTGTCTTTTTGGTAGTGAATTCTAAGAGAACAAAGTCATTCACAGCTAAATTTCTGGTGCAAGGTTGACTTCAACACAAATTTCTTTATAGTTGTGGTCTTCAAAACCAATGTCGGACTCAGCATCACTTACTACAAGTTTTAACTGTTCCTTTTTCAACAGTTTAGCAAGTTTAACTTTCTTTTCTTTGCAACTCTTTCAGATTTTAATTAAATATTGAGTGTGGAAACTGTTTATCATTCAATATTTCTTAATTAGGCTATTCAATGAAAAAAAAAATCAACAATTTTTGAAATTGTAATAACTAAATACCATTATGGGCACAGATGAACTGTTCACATCTGTCCCTACATAATGTGTTCACATGTGCCCCTTATCTCAACTTAGGCCTAATTTGATAAAAAACTATATTTTTTTCAATTAAAAAAAAAAAATAGTGCATGAAAACTTCCCTTATTAATGCCACTTTAAGACGAATAAAGTTCAAATCACAAAAAAAAAAGTTTTGGATGTGTTTTTACTCCGAGAACTGGAACATAAAAGTATATTGGCACCTTCCAAAACATAAGATCTTATGATAACTAAAAAACAAAATGGTTTAGATCTTTGAAATTTCAGGCAGGATATAGTACTTGTGTTACCATCTACATAATTTTTTTTCAGATTTTTCTCTTCATGTTAACTGGGTAAAATATCGTTTGTTCACATGTGCCCCCTCTCCCCTATCTATGATGCATTTTAAAACATTTCATTGGCGTTTTTTCGCTAATCAGTTTCAGCTTTATTGGTATTTTGTGAAAATAAGTGCTTTCAAGTTGATTTTTTATCTGTAAAGAATACTATCGAATTGTCGGTATTTTTTAAATCCCGAATATCTTTATCCCCATTATCCTAAATTCAATCCTAAATTTATCCTAAAAACCTAAGTAAGTAGTAATCCCTTATTTATCCTAAAACAGTATAATACAACTATTCTATAGTTCAGTTGCTAATTTTGCAGTAACAAGCTGTAAAACTGCTGGTTTTACAGTAATTAACTGTAAAATGCTAGTTTTACAGTTTATTACTGTGCATCTTACAGTTTTAAACTTAAGCCTCTGCTTTCATTATCATACTGTAAAATCAACGGTTTATTTTTTGCAGTGTATTTGCTTGATATCATTTATTGATATGATAGTTTTCAATTTCGTCAGTGTTTTACATTGAATAGAATGTGGCACATTCCTTGCTACAAAAGGACTCCAGTAAAATTTATGGTTTTAAACCAGTATCTGGGTTGGTATCAGTTGTGGAGTATATTCGTAAATACAACGGTCTTTTACCACACAAGGAAATTTTTTTCTCTTAAATTTACGGAGTATATCCGTAAACATGACGGCTCTTTGCCGTACGAAAACAATTTCGTTCGTAAAAGATATGAAGTAAATCCGGAATCACGACGATTTTTCTCCATACGAGAACCTTTTTCGAGATTTTGAAATACAAGACAACACAAGAAATATTTGTTGAACAAAGAGAAGAAATTGCACCAACTGCACCGGTGGTAGTCGAACCCACTACCTTTGGCTTACGAAACGATGCGTCCACGACAGAGCCAACGAGGAGCCCAATACTAAACTGCACCGCTGTAGTCGCTCAAGAATAGCGCGCAATCGACGTGCTACCAATTGCTGAAATACGAACAGCTTAATTGAGTCGCAATTTTATTAGCAACATGATTAAAACCCTAAAATAATTGCTGAAAATAAGAGTAAGTGTAGAAAATATTAAAATTATTTTTGAAAGAGAAGGTTTTCTCAAGTGGAGCAGTACCGTCGAAAAGAAATAGATTTCAAATTGAGTTTTAAACGCTTTAAGGCTATAGCGGAAAACCTGGACAAACCGTTTTGTCAATAAAACGGGTTACTCATTAAATATACTGGAAAAGCAGGCAATTTTTATAGTGTATTCTGGCATCGAAAAAGCTTCAATGATTCGGCCCAAAAAGTGCCGAGGAAGAAAGTTTACATTTTAATGTGATAATTCGTCTGTTTTTCATGAAATATGGAAATTACTATAAGTATCCAGGAAAACATTTTGTGAACTGGCCTGATCGGTGTCTCATGTTTACTATAGTGTGATTCTAAAGCATCAATACGGGAATTTTCCCGTAGCGTGTAACCGTAGCCTGTCAAAAAAATAATAAGCTTCCTTTTCAAAGTTATCCCCTTTTAAATTTAAATTGCGCACATTAATATAGGCTTTGTAGATATCTTTTGTCTTTCGGGTATTTTATTTATTTATTTCTTTATTTATTATAACTATGAAGTGTTCTGATTAGGATTTTTGTTTTTAATGTTTCTTTTTTTTTTTGCTTTTTATGTATCAATGGGTTTTTCCTGCATTACTTGCAGTTACGTTTGACTGATACATGTTTTTAAATGTCTTATGTGTTGGTAGATTTAAAAAGACATTTTTATTGCTTCTTATTATAGTTTAAGAGCTAGCAACGTTGTCGAGTGATTATTTTAACCCCTTCTGGCTCTTTAACATATCTTTAATTCTGCTCTTTCAAGCAGCATGTGGGGGTTCTAGAAGCTAAGAGTGGTTGTGCTTTGTACTGTCATCCCATTTTTGCTGGTAAAAAGTGATTTTTTAACCTTTTTGGGGAAATCAGAAACTTAAACCTGTCGTAAGTATTTCATGTAACATATCGATGGAAAGCTCTATTTCTTGCCGTCACAACGGTTTTTGAAATTTTGTTTTACTATAATTAGAAAAGAAATGCATGTAAAAACTTTTTTTTTCGTTTTTTACCAGCTCTGTATTTCGTACAATTTTTAAAGTAAAAATAAATTCAATTTTTCAATTATTTCCTTTTTTTTAGTTTTCATTTAGATCAACTCTGCTAATTCTGTTAGTATTATGCTTTGTTTATCAAAAAAATTTATAACATTAGTATTTAGCTATTTTTTTATGTTGATATTATTTCTTTTTCTTCTTTCATAAGTTCTCTTTTTTTTTCTTTCTCTCTTTTTTTTAGCAAAAGTGTTTTTCTCGCTAAACACAAGTAAACTAAAATCAAAATTATCAAAGTGATTTTTTTTAATCATAAATAAATAATTAGAAATGATTCCATTGTTTTTACCTAACACTGGACTTAACAATAAAAAAAAGGAACAAGAAATTAAAAGAATATTGTCATTTAACAAGAGAAGTCAATTTAATTTAGCAATTATGAACAGCTATTTTAACTACTGTAAACATGTCTAAAGAAAAAAGAAAACCTTTTACTCCAAAGATCTAAACTTTTAGATTTTTACGCAATAATTCCTCTTAGCTCAAAATAAACTATAACCTACAGTAAACTTTATTTTAAAGGCCAACATTTTCTTTCTCCGAGCATCTACAAATAAAAAACCACAAGCTTTATTTAAGTTATTATGTAATCTGCTGTTAGAGGGTTTTTTTCAAAGAAAAAAATATGCAAAATTTAATTAAGTATGTTTCTTTAATTTTTTTTCAGGAAAATTCAAATGTCGTGAAGAATGGCCTGATGCTCAATCAGAAAGAATTTTTAATATCTACTTAGATGTTGTTCTGCTCGTCATACCTCTGCTGATCATGATAATTTTCTATTCCCTTATTGCTCGCAAGCTTTGTATCGGCTCGAAACTGAATTTTACCAAAGGAAAAAGAACAGGTAAAATTATTTTAAACATTTCATAATGTAGTTACTCTTTAAATGTTAGGTACTTACGAAGCAAATCAGATGAATATATCATTTTGGTTAGCGAAGTATTTGAATTATGTAGTGCAGCAATTTAAAACGCATGCCATTAACCCATTACCCGCTGGTGTTGCGTTGACGCAACGGTCATTATAAAAAATCATAAAAAATTCGCTATTTAACTTATTTTTGTACCGATTTCAGTTTTAGGTTTAAGAACAACCATAGAAACGTGTTAAGTAAAAATATTGCTTCGAACGTTTTTTTTTTTATATGTAATAAAAATTGTGGTTCTGACACGATTTTTTTTGCTCAAATTTGTGATCTATTTTTCTATCAAAAAAATTAGAAAATAGAAAAAGTTTGGGTTTATATGTGAAATACTCTTCGTCAAGGTCCCTTTTATAAAAAAAATCCACTCAGAAATTGATTCTGTGGGGGAGGGAAGGAAAGCAAAAGCAGGTGTTGCGTGAGCGCATCGTCAGCGAAAAAGGGGTAGTGAGACTAGCCTGTCTCAACTGCTTTTCCGAACGCCATAGATTTCATTTCTATGCGTTTTGACTGTGCAAGCTTTTTTTTTTTTTTTTTTTGGTTTTTCGTCTCCGCCTTTTGAAATGCCCAGAACAAGATAGTTTAGTTTAAGAAGCATTCTAAAAGGTTTTTGGAAAAAATAAATAACTAAAAACCCTGATGATGATTCGAGGTTCTACTTACGGTGAAATTGAGCCTTGTAAATATCGTTTCTCGCTACTCCAGAATTCAGAAGAAAAAGGTTTCTGTTCCTCAGATTTGTATCATTGAGCAATATAAAATGAAAATGGGTAATGTTGATTTGTGCGATAATTTAGTTTCAAATTATAGAATTAGAGTCCGAGAGAAAAAATGGTGGCCAATATTTTAAAATTATATCGATTTTTCCCAAACAAATGCTTGGAAACTTTCAAGACTATCTGAAGAAGGAAATAGAAAGTCATTGTTGGATTTTAGACGAGAGGTTGCACTTAATTTTGTACATCTCCCCCCCCCTTGATAATAATACACAGAAGAAAAGTGCAGCTACAGGACGGACAAGTACATTCAGCTTACCAATGCCAGTATCTGGGGGGGCATTTTACAGCAAGGTTTACAAATAACAAAAGGCTATGGTGCAAGTATTTCCATTGTGTTGTTTCTGAAACCACTCGGGTACCCTAGCCCGAGTAAAAAGATCTACCTGATTTAACGCGGAAATTGTACGGCTTCCGTTTTTACGAGCACCATTAAGGTAGAAGCTCGTTTTAGCTCAGAATACTCTGTTCTTTTGAACTAGACCAAGGGCCGAGTAAACAACTGCTCTTGTACCTCCAGAAGCATCGTTTCACTTGGAGGACTTTGTGACCATGACCCTTATTTTGCGTCACCCAGCCACCATTAGTAACGACGGTGGATCTTTGATCGGCTAGGATCAAACCCGGGACCCTCCAATTACGAGTCTTGATCGGTCTGACTACGGCTCCATTGCCATAGTCAAACTGTTTATTGTTGCAATGCTTGTGATATTGCTCTCGACCCCGATTGCAACGAATTTATCATGTATGACCTCTTGGATAATCAAATTTTTGGAAAATTTAAAATTTATTAAGATTGATTCTTTAAAAACAAATTTACATTTTTTCTAAAGTTCTCCACACGTTTCAAAACCATATCAAAGCTCTTACAAATTTTACCTGTCGAAAACGCATTGAAACTGCGGAATTGTATCGAATAAAACTTGTTAGCATCCGTACCCCTTTTCCGCTGACGTTGCGTCAACGCAACACCCTATATTTCTAAATGTAAGTGAAATTTTGTTCTTTTTGCAGCATATTACTATTGTATAGGCTCAAAATAATAACTTTTATGATTTGTATCAAAAACAAATAATGATTTCGAGTTTCGGCGGTTAATGGGTTAACATATTTCTTTTTCTTTCTTTTTTAATGCATAGTATAATTAACCAGGCTTTTATTAGTAATTAAATCAAACATTATTGAGTATAGGATGTTGCATTAGCATTAAATATTAATAATGTCTACAAAATCTGTTGCTATCAATAGTTATATACTTGTCTTTTGTAGCTCATTTAGTGATTTTACTACACAAAAACTAATTTAACTAACGGTAAGGACTGAAAACCTAAAATGTGGTGTACAGAGTTGATTTTTGCACCTGGTGAGTCGTGCACTTAGTTGCGCGATGTCTCTTAAAGAGATCATTTTATTCTTACATAAAAATATTCTTAGTAATTTTGTACCCCTCCATTAGTAAGAATAAATAAATAAATGCTACATTCGCCTCTCCCTACAAACATGTTTGCTGATGTAAGATTTTATGAAATGTTTAACGTCAACACTTTTTGACTGAAAAAAGGTAGCATTTAAAATACATTATTAATGTAGAAATTTTTATAAACGGTAAATTAAAGGAGTTTTGGCAGAAAAAAGGAAATATAATGGCTTTAATATAGCGTTGCTTATAGCATTAAATAATTTCCAAAAAATTATTAAAATTTAAAAATATTCCACAAAATATAAAATGGGTTAAATATATTATTAATTATTTCATTATAAAGAAAACAATAAAAACAATAATGCCTAATTTATTAAGTTGGCTCGTCGTTACACGCGCATATTGTAACAGCAAATACGACTTTGCTGTTACAATTACGAGTTGCTAGATGCATTTTAGGAAATATACTATGGACAAGAAAAAAAAAAAGGCGCAATAAAAAATATTGAAATGTAAGTCAAATGATACTATGAAGGCGAAGAGCCATACAGCGGAAGTGTTGTTGAGTGCGTATTTTCTTAGTTAATTGTTACGTAAGCGTTGTCACTACATCTTTAAGATTGGCTACATAAGGGTGTGCTCAGACTTTTGTCAAGTAATGTATGTGCTACTATGAAAGACCTAAATTGAATAACGTTGACTTTCGTCATTGGTGAAAATGTGTCAAAGAGTTGAAAGAGTGTGTGTAAAGTTGCTCATATTCACTGGCTCATTTCGACACTTAACTTCGAACAGTCACAGTAACATATAGGAAATCAAACAGAATATAAGTAAAATTATGTGTTATGCACTACTAAAAAAATCCTAAGATGCATCCAAATTGTATTTTAATTTTTAAATAATATTTTTTCTCTAATCGTATCTCCAAGTACATGCTGAAACTAAGTGGTTCTTCTTAAAATTAAAAAGCAGTTGGGAAAAAAAGAAACATTCCGTAACTTGGTTTTAATTGACTTTGGAACCCATTTCGTTTGAAAACGACATCGTTTATTTCCAGCATAATTCGTTTTTTGAAATTTTTACTTTGAGAAACTAATACATGATAAATAAATGTTTGAAGTGTATTCTAGTTATTTTATAATATATTGGTTTATTCAATAGCAGCATTTTTTAAAAAGTAATAGACGTTGTCTTGACAACCTTTGATACCATATTTGTTGGGAAACATTATTCTGTATGTAAAGCGAGCTTTACATTTTCTAAAAAAAAAAAAGTTATTGCGCTCAGCAAATAAAAAATAAATAAATAAATATATAAATAAATAAAATAAATAAATGTTTAAAAACAGGAAAGAAATGCTTCACAGCAAAAAGGAAGTGATATTGTAGGAATGCATGTATAAATTAACCGTTTGATGTTGCTTTTTAAAGATGCAGGCTGTTAAGAAGAGTTGAAACAGCTGCAGAAGCGACAGAACTCGGATGACAAACATCTGCATCACTTTAACATTAAGAAATATTTATGTTTATTTGGACCTGTAACAGCAATAATTTTAAACTTTAACTACAAAAAGCATATCTGTCCGATACTATACATACGCTCATTTTGTTTCATATCAAGATATATTTTTAAAGACAAAATGAATTTTTAATCTCTCAAATGATTAGCATACACTATGTCTCACCAATTTCTCATTCTCACTACTTGCTATATAATTGTATACAAGGTTGTCTGTTAATGTGCGTCCCTGCCCTTAATTTTCAACATTATGCAATTCTATTTAAATTGTTTATTGTAATTGTGTCCTACCGATTTATTTATTGTGTCCTACCGATTAATCGGTGGTACCGATAAATCGACTACAATCGGCAACTTTGTCGATTATAAATAATCGGCGGAAAAAATAGTTTTTCATATTTTTAAAGCATACCTTAACCAAGAAAATATAATGAATAATTTTATCAATAGTAAAAAATAATTTTCTGCAATCCTTACCTAATAGATAACCCTCAGTTATATTCATATGGCACTATTAGGAAAAATTAACTTTCTGAATGCGAAAGTAAGTAACCCGTGAAAACATGGTATTTCATTTTATTTATAATCATTTAAATTTTGAGGAAAATAAGTGTTAAAAACATTACTAAGTATGTCTTAAACAACGAACTAAGATGAATGAATTTAAAAATAAGTAACAAATAATTTTCTGCAAACATAAGTATAGCATGTAGTACGAAAGTGTAGTGAGTTAAAATAAAACAAATAATTCAAACAATGAAATTTAAACAAAATAATCATCACAGTTTACAAATTTAATACATTTATTTTCCTGTTTTTAACAAATATGCATATATAGATAACGTTGTAACATTTTTCATGTGTCGATACTTTTCTATTTAGCAAAGTACTTTTAGAAAATGGCTACTATAATAATTAGAAAATAAATTTAAATTAAAAGCGCACAACTAAATTAGAATGCTCAGCACAGCCTCCTCCCCCCTTTTTTTAAATTTTCGTGTCTAGTTTACATAATTAACAATGCTATAATCATGTTATGTGTTAATGTAATTTATTAACAATATGAAAAATCGGTTCAAAAAATAGATACACACTTTTGCAATTATTTTTGTAGAATTAGGAAAATTGAAAAAAATATTCTCGCATAAATTTGTAATTATCTCGGAACAAATTTGTAATTATTTCTAAAATTGGAATTGTAAAGTTGTAAAGGAAAGAAAAACAAGAGATGGTGAAATTAGTAGTAAAGTGGTATTAAAAAAGTATCCTGATCTGCCTATTATCAACCGCTGATTAATTGGCAATCGATAAATGGCCAATTTGCTAATCGGTGCATCCCTAGTATTAGCAGTACCTTGTGTATCAGCAAAACACCATTCGTGTTGTAACAAAGTCATGTGCTCGCAGATGGATTGTTAAAAGATATTTCCCACTTCTTGAAATTCCTTAAATTATATTCATGAACATGGAGCTGTGTCACAACATGGATGTTGTTTTGTGATCTTTTATGACTCTTAAGAGGTAACTGTGTGTAACAACCCTTCAATCATAACTAGCATAATGTTAAAATTATATGGTACACCAATTGAAGGACCTGTCCCTCAAGAGTATAGAAAAATTTAGTTATGTGTGCATCAAACGATACATATTAAAGCAACCTATTTCTTCTAACTATGTGTATATTTTGCAGATCAAAATGGATCCAGCAATCCAGAAAGACAATACTTGAATCCATTAAGACCATCCCCAAGTAATGGCTTGAGCCTTCGGAAAGAGATTGCTTTAAAAATAGGTGGAAGAGCTAAGACAACAAAAGGCACGCCACTACGTGGTAGCTACGAAAAGAACCAAGCTGCAAAGACAAGGGTTGTCCGCATGTTATTCGTCGTCGTGGTAGAATTCTTCATTTGTTGGACACCACTCTACGTAGTTAACACGTGGGCTCTTTTCGACGCAAGAACCATCTACTCCTCCTTAGGATACGTTGGCATATCAGTGATACATCTTCTGGCATATGTATCTTCTTGTTGCAATCCTCTTACGTATTGTTTCATGCATAAAAAGTACAGGCAAGGATTCTTAGCTGTGATAGGCTGCAAGAAAAATAAAAGATGGCACTTTGGTGGGCAAAACAGCGAGCGGTCTGGTACTATGGTAAGCGTGTTTAGCACTCGTGCGGGATCAGTACGATCAGGTAAGAACCAAACACTAAAAAAAAAGTTATGTTTGTTTATGTTTTAAATTTAAAGCTGAATTTTTATTTGGATTTTTGCTTTATTAATATCCAATATGGAATTTTGTAAAAGTAGATCCTATTTTGTGATAGTTACATTTTACAGTCCTTGTTCACGTAATCATTACTCAAAAAATCAGCAAAATGTTAACAAATACAATTACAGAAATAATTTTAAATTTTTCTTTCTTAATGGTGATATTAAAATGGTGAAAAATATTAAAATTGATCTAACATTAAATTATAATATCTGCTTCTCTGTACAGCTCACTCTACTTACTGAGAGTATTTTTAAAACGAAAGGGCATAACAAAAATAGAGATTACGACTGTCACCAGTAGATGGCAGCACTACCTTAAATTGCTGCTCGCTTTCAGAAAACTAACAGAGTCTTGTACAAAACTTTAACTTTCTTTTACTAGGTGTTGTTAATACAATCTGTACCATGTTTTAAAAAAATACATGGGGCGAGTCATAGTGTCTAGAGCATATTGATATTACATCGGTAAGCAGCAAAATTCACTCCCAAATAAACGGAAAGACTTTGATTTCTCAAAAATCGACCGGAGAGGGGTAGGGAAAATTGGCCTTCCTGATCAACCCTTCCCTAAATGACAATCTTGATTACGATTAGTATTTCTGACAAATATTTTCGGGTGATACTTTAATCAACGAGAGCACATAAAATAAAATAAAAAGAAATAATTAAATTTTAAAAATAAATGCAGCATCAAAAATATTTGATCTAACACTACAAATCCTTAGTTTTCGTGAAAAACTCTAAAACCAAACAAAATATTTTTTTTCTAACTTATTCCTCCCCTCCCCCTTCATCTCTCATTTTCATGACACTGTCATCTCCACCAGGCCCATCATTTAGGGGGACAGGGGGGTCAATTGCCCCTCCCTGACTTTGGGAAATCAATGTATTTCCATATAAGTAGGCGTGGTTTTTGCCACTTTTTGGTAAATTTTACATTGTGTATGCACCCTTTGCCCCCCCCCCCCTGGAAAATTTTGAAATGACGTCCCTGATCTCCACCATAACAGACGTATCAATTTTGTTTTACAGAACACCAATTTACGACCCCCCGTAAGTCTGTCACACCTACATATTTCAGCGCATGAACTTTATAAAAACATGGACTCTATTACCATACAAAGCTATTAAACTTTGAAAATTTTATGAAACAATATTTATTCAGTATCGTGTTTTGTGACAGATATATTATAACATATGTTTTTACTAGACGAAAAATAAAAAAATAATAATTTTAAAAAATATTTATAAAAAAATATTGTTTCTTAAGATCTTCGATATATTTTATTGCATTATATAGAAATGGGGCCAATTCTCATTTAAAGTTCACGCAGTGACACTCGGCTCTAACATATTTGAAGCCTTTTCAGGGTATTTTGCGAAACAATCGATGCGTTTATTAAAATGGAGTTTCCCACATATTAAGCATTTTACGCAGATGATTTGATATTTGCCTGATGGAAATTTCATTTTTATTTATGGTTTTAAATTAATTTTAGCGCATGGTTTATTTATTTATTCATTTATTTATGGGCATAGCTTCACCTAAATTTTCTTAATTTTGAATAATTATGAACATAGTGTTTATTGGGACCAAAAAAAAAAAAAAAAAAAAGTAAGAATAACCACGTACAGTTAGTATTTGTTTAATGTAATCGCAACATTTTCTATAGCGAGTTTAACTTTAAATTAAATTTGGTTCAAAGTACTGTATAATAATATTTTTTGATACTTTTTTCTGTTAAAACGATGTCACAAAAAGTATGTGAGGAGCAAATACAGTTTTTGAAATAATAGTTCTGACATCCTTTGAAGCGAAATGTTACCTTTATTTTTTTTTTTTAATAGTCCACTTAAATTTATTATTTTTATACATAAAATAATTGACGTTTTGTTTCTACTGCACCTCTCTAAATCCCGTTTTAAGAATTATTTAATGATTGTATTAAATGTAATATGTATTATACACTGGTGGAAAATAAAATCCCAACACCAAGAAAAAATTACTGTAAAGTAATGAAATTTGGGTAATGCAATTGTCTAGTTAACATGTTTAATTGATTAAATGTACAAGATCACTGGTTAATTTAAGCTTAAGAAAATGCTGTGCAAATGTGAAATTATGTTAATTTAATAGAGGGTGTAACCTCCAGGATTTTGAAGGCAAGCCTGCAAGCGTGCATGCATTATGTCATACAGGTGCCGAATGTCACTTTGTGGTATGAAGTGCCATTCTTGTTGCACTTGTTGTGTCAATATAAGGACCGTCATTGTTGACAGTGGATGATGCTCGAGGTGTTGTCCAATGATATCCCATACGTTATCAATTGAAGACAGACCTGGTGTTTTTGCAGGTCATGGTAACATGTCAGTACTCTGTAGAACACATTGCGTTACAGCAGCGATGTGAGGGCGAGCGTTTTCCTGTTAGAAAACTCCCCCTTGAATGCTATTCATGAGGGGCTGTACTACTGGTTAAATTGCCAGACTGACGACAAATTTTCAGTCAGTGAGTTAACCACAAGAGTGCCCCTGCTGTCGTAGGAAATTGCTCCAGAGACTATGACTCCAGGTGTGGGTTCCGTGTGTCTAGACCGTAGTCCGCTTGGATGCAGGCGGTCCCCTGGTCTTCTTCTGACCAATATACAGCCACCACTGGCACTAAGGCAGAATCCGTTTTCATCAAAAATTACAACACATCTCCACTCCGACCTCCAGTGAGCTCTGTCTTGGTACCACTGTCGTCGGAAACGGCAATGGTTTGCAGTCAATGGAATGCCGGCTACGGGCTGCCTGGCTCGGAGCTGTCTTTGGAGTAAACAGTTTCTTATCGTTCCTTGGGTCACGACGGTACCAACTGCAGCTCGAATTTCAGCAGCAGATGTAGTACGATGCGCCGCAGCCGTACGCAAGATTCGGCGATCTTCCTTCTCAGTCATGCCACGTGGCAGCTCGGAACTCGATCTTCTTGAGGTAGTATCATCCCTTGACCATAGCTTCCAATAATCATACATGGTGGAAACCTTCCCACCCAATTTTTTCTGCAATATCGCAAAATGAAAATCCACCTTCTCGTAGCCAAATTGTACGAACTCGTTCAAACTCGTAGAGCTGTTGATAATGGCTTCTTCGTCTTCCTAAAGGCAATCCTGGGTAAAATGAACGCAATTAGTCAAATTTCACAGAAAAATAACACTCACGAACTTCACAACACGCTTTTAAAACAAGTCCTATTTGCATGTTCTGAGTGACGCCAGCTGCGCCACACTTATGCACGGAGCGCGAAATTTCAATCAATGTCATCTTTCAGTTGTATAAACACGCCTACCAAATTTCGTTTATCTAACACAAGTCTTTCTTGGTGTTGGGATTTTTTTTCCGCCAGTGTATTTAGTGCTTATTATATTTCAATATAACATATTATATATTTCTTTCCAGAAACACTTGACAAAACTACTGCAGATTCAACATGTTAAGTCCAACTACATTTTTTAGAACGAAAGCGAGGACTTTTCGAGCATTTTTACATTTTTCCTTTGATGACATTTTCATTGTTTACTCTAATATGTCATGTGCTTCACTTTTTCACTAAACTGTTGCACTTTTTAAGCTTATATGTCAAAAGTTATATTTCAAAAATGTTGTTTAAAAATGTTTACATTTACTACAAAACACAATAATAATTTTTGTCAACACTTTAACCTTTTCATGCACGTGTGGTCAATGTTACTAAGGCCAAAACTGTCTTTTTGCATTTCTTTCATCACATGTTTTATTTTGCTGTTTATGAATGTATGTGTGGATGTGCTTTAATTCAAAAAAAAGTGTTAGAACATCTGTTAGCCTTTTATCATTTTTTAAAGATCTCCATCTTTATTTTCATATTTCATGTCAACACTGCAAAAAATAAGCTGTTGTTTTTATAGTATAATACTAGGTAGCAGAGGTTAAATTTAAAAATTTTAAAAGCACAGTAATAAACTGTAAAACTAGCTGTTTTGCAGTTACCCCTGTAAAACCAGCAATATTGCCATAAACTTAGCTGTATTATACTGTAAAAACAGTGTAGCAAAGGTGTAGCAGGCAGCAGAGGTTCTAATTTCAAACTGTAAAAAGGCACAGTAATCAGTTGTAAAACTAGCTATTTTACAGTTTATTACTGTAAACAAGCAATTTCATAGTCTACTACTGTGGAATTACTGTAAAATTAGCTGTATTATACAGAAAAAGCAACATATGTTTTTTACAGTGTAAGTTTAAGGGCTTGTGATAATGTAATGAATAACTGATGATATTTTGACACTCTAAATATATTGAGTTTGAGTAAATAATTTGAGAAGTGTATTAATTAGACGATACTTTCTTTTGGCAATCGTAATAAGATCACATTCTGGACCATATATTTTCCGAAATAGTAAATAGATTCAAATAGATAAGCAAACTTTTACTGCTTGGTACTTTTCTTGCAAATAACGCTCTTTCTTCCATTTGAGTTTCAGGCTTTGTTTTATTTCAAACAGCATACAATTTTTCTGCTTTCTTTTCATAGTGGGGTAAAATGAGTCACGCTTTAAATTATTTGACTTCACGATTTATTGACTAGTAGTTCGATACTTTTGTGCACAAATGAGAAAACAATTAGTATACAAACATTTCTAGAAAACCAATATTGTCCTCTGGATTCATCTCAGGGCCAGGAATGTCTAGCAGTATTTACGATGCATCATTCTTCCAAACATTCTCTCTTTCCAAGAACAAAAAATGTTCACTGTATTTTTAAATTTCATTGCACGTTGTTCTACATTGTGGGGAAGAATGATAGTATGAAAATATACTTTTTTGACATTTTTCTCAAAAGACTTAACTTGTTCCCACTTTCCAACTTTTAAAGTTTACTATCAATGCACTTTGATTCAGTTATAAATTTCTTTTAAAGAAACGGTTTATTTATTATTTATTTAGTTTAGCGTCTGTGCGTCAGTTTAATTGATTTTTTATCTCTTTAGGCTTTTTCATATTGCAATCTTTTCAATATTGTCAAGCTTGCTAAAATTTCACAAGTTTCTTTCTGCAAGTGTGTAGTTTTCTCTTTTGGTTAATTTTAAAGTTACTTCTTTTCTCTTGGTTATTGGTATCGCTGAGACTGTGCTTATAATAGGAAGCTTTAATATACATAAAAATAAAACACATGCTTGACTCGCTTGTTCTAATATCGAAGAAATAGCCTCACTTGTTGTTGATATCTTAAATGTTGATTCCATTCCTTTAACTGCATTATTTGAATTCAGCTCTGTAGAATGTTGTTCTATGATTTGTTGCCCATGTGTCACTCTTTGGGTAAAATAAGCCACTTTTGCTTCACTCCCTAACAACATTTCCTAAAGGAAGTTCATCGAACAAAAGCTGTGCTCTTAGTTTTGGATTTTTGATTTAATTTAATTATTTTGCACTATGAGTTTTTATATTTGTGTATCAAAAGAAAGACCTAGCAATACATTATTTGTTTTACATTAGTATGTACATACATGACACCAAAATATGAGTTGATTAGCAAACAATATGATTAGCTCTTTAGTATATGCTAAACCTAACTTAAGGTGAAAAATGACCCATTTTACTCCACGGTTGTTTTAATACTGTATTCCTGAAAATGTGCTTTATGCAGTAGGTTTAAAGCTTAATGTGTAATTTCAATTAATTTTCTTTAAATCAAAAGTTTTTATGATGAACACAGTCAAGCTTCTTTTAAGAAAAACACTTAATCGCTAGTATCTGCAACTTTAAAGTAGAAGCAACACCTTATTTTGAATATAAAATGTTGACTGGTGTCAATAATGCACAAAAATGGCAACGTAGAATGAAACTTTCATTTGCACATTTTTTTAAGGAATTTTCTAAAGAGCCTGACCCATTTTACCCCGTGACCCATTTCCCCCCACCCGACCCTATTTTATCCATTTGTTTTAGCCATTATTTCATTTTTATCATTGGATTATTGAAATAATTCAGTGACTATGCTTTGCTACAATGGGTAAAACTAAATCTCAATGCTTCTCTAAGAAATTAATTAACTGTATCCAAAATGTGGTTGTAACCATGGTATATGTGATTGCTGCTAGCTACATTTTTTGTTCTGAGCACTCTTCCTACATACTTGACTGTAAGAGGATGTCTTTAATCTTATCTATTCTCTTAATTCCTTTATTAGGGAATACACAAAATTCCCCTTTTTTTGTTAAAATCATAGCTTTGAGAAAAAATGGTGGTTTTTTTTTTTCATAAAATCTCAGTTTTTTAGTTTTTTTCGTAACAGTTGAAATTAGTTTTCAAAGTGAAAAATCTAAGCCAAGCGACAAATATTGATAAACATTAACCCATTATGCCTAGCGTCCCTTTTAAGGGACAGTCCAAAAAAGGGTTTGAATTTCCCCAAAATGAGCATTTCAAACAAATAATAGTATTCAATTAGTACCTTGGTATTGTTTCAATTCGTTATTAACAGATTGCAGCACACAACCATTGTAAAGTGTGTTCTGTAGCAGTTTTAATATGATCTTTATCAAAAATTACATTGTTCACAATCTCAAGAAAAAAAGTTAAGTTTTCAAAGTTATTTCCGGCTTCCCAGTTTATGTTAATTGATGATTTTATTTTTTCTTATAAAATGTCTTTTTTAAATATTATATCGTAGGCAGAAAAAAGTTTTAGTAAAACAAGTATGTACCCTCTGGGGTCTATCGTAACTTTTAAAGGACGATGTTAGTTTTCTTAAAAAAACAATTATTTTTCACGTAATACTTTTTTTATTATTTTGCCTGTCCATTAAACACTATTTGTAACCAGCATACAAAATATCTTTGGAAAACAAAATGTCAGGCAATAATGGGTTAAGATTAAACCTTAAAATAAAAATAAAAAAAATAAAATTAAATTAAATTTGAAAAAAAAAATTCAAAAGCGAAAGTTTGTTAAATGAAATGAGTTATATTCCTCATCATAGTGATAGTCGTTTTGTTTTTTTATTCCATTATTTTTTTGGGGGGAATGGTTACATTTAATTTTATCACTGTCATCAATCTGAAACAAATAAAACGAAATATGATTAAAGTTTTGATTTCGAAGTTCAAAAAAAATCAGAATTGATATTTGTAACCATGTAGTACTTTTCATGAGTTTTGTTTAGTCAAACTTAACTGTCACACATTGACTACAAGCAGTCTAAAGAAGCTATAAGATAGGAAACTTTTTAGAAATAAGAAAAGTAACAAATAAAATTATCTTAGAGTTGAAACATTGTTTTAAATTTAAATATTTAGCGAAAAAAAGCGCAACCATATTGTAAATTTCGGGAAGCAGCAATAATAAAGTAACCAGATTTGTACTTATAGGGGCTTACATTTAAAGAAGGTTGAATAAAATTCTGCTAAAACTTTTCAGATCTTCTTTTCACTTTTCTGGCAAAAATTTCAAAACTAAAAATGAAATTTATAGTTTATTCAAATTGAAAACCTTTAATATCATGTGCGATACGTATGTAATAATTTATATTTAGTCATGGAATTTAATGCAAACTTTTACAATCAGAGAATTCATGATTGATTAAAAGAATAAAATATTGCTGTTTTGTGTGGTTTGCCCCAATAGTTTTTCCCCAAAAATTGATGCCCTTAAATTATGACTTTCCCAATATTCTGAAAATGTTTAAATTTTAGAATTCAATCATTTGTCGCATCATCTCCTGATGTGGGATTGTAGTGTGAATAAATAAAGATTTAGAAGCACTATACCACTATAGATTGAAAATCGAACATCCACACTAATAAAGCAAATGTACCCGCAGCTCGATCATAGCATCCTAAGACTGCAGTTTCGTCCTTATTGTGAACTCCTCAGTTAAAAATAGCCAATAATCGAGTTGGAGGTAAAGATCCTCTTATTGTAGCTAAGATTGCCAACAAACTGGTAGATAAATTCACTTCATTTACCAATTTGCTTGCAATTCTAGCTACAATAAGAGGATCTTTGCCTCCAGCTTGATTATTGGCTATTTTTAACTGAGGAGTCCACAATAAGGACAAAACTGCAGTCTTAAGATGCTATGATCGAGCTGTGGGTACATTTGCTTCAGTTATGCCTTAGCCCTGGCTTATGGGCGGTAACTCATTGCATATCCACACTCCTATCAGAAAGAAAACAAAACTTTGATGAAAGGTCAAATTTAGATTACTTTGAGCCGTTTTCCGTGGAGTGAAGACTTCCTTACCTTTAAATATTAAATTTAAGGTCCTGGAATGGGATTATTAGGTGAAAAAATAACTGTTTAAAAACAATTTTACTACATATTGCAAATTAATACATTTTGAAAATTGGTTATTGAAAATTTTAATAAAGTGTCGATTTTTTTTCAATTAAGATTTGCTTTGTTATGATGAATAAACATTAATCAATCATTCTGTTCTGACAAAAAGTACATTCCAAAAATTTAATTTTATACAATGATAAAAAGAACAAAATATTTCTATTTTTCGTGTATAATTAAGATATATTCATTGGTTTGCATAAAAGGAAACTTTAAAACGCTTAATATTCAAGATAGGAATTTCGTGGCCCTTTCCAAATTTTTTAGCCATTTTTTAAATTGATAAAACGTCAAACGAGAAAAGTGCACCCATGCAGCAAGCGATTTCAAGCTATAATGTATCATTAGTTCAGTTTTTGAGACATCCAATGAAATTGTGACAAATATTTTTACTTCAGTTTCAGAAAAATGAACTACATTTCATATGTTAAACTACTTTGGTTCCACTCATTGCTTATGGTTGTTAATTTAAGCAGACAATGATTATTTATCTAAAATCTTTATTAACGAGAAAACTTGAACTCTAGCAAACACTTGTAGCAAATCATGTGAGCCGAATATATTCATATAAAGGGTAAAAGAAATTTTAAACTATAACTTTTCAAATATAATGCATTTTCCATATTTCTATGAAATAAATTCTTTGCGCCTGTTGCAGCATTGGTATGTTAATCAAAAAGAACATATCTAACTAAACTTCATTCATTCTTGTTGTTGTCTTGTACGAGCTAGGATGGCAATTTGGGGTGCACTGCTTACTTTTTCAACTGCAGCGTGATTTAGTGTAAAGTCCAATTTCTACAATACACACTTAAAAAAAGACCCGCTTGTAGGGTAGTCAATCCTTCGCAGTATAACATACCATTCACACAAAGAAAGGACAATGGCAAGAGAGAGAGAAAATAATTCCCTGCCCCAGCCGAGAATCGAACCTGGAACCTCCCCATCCGTAACAAACTTCTCCGACTATTAGACAAGGTGGCAGGCAACATTATTCTTTGTTATAGACGTTTAACTAGAACGTGTTTTTTTTAAAGAAAGAACTGGCTTGTTGAAAACAAATTCCTTCTGGGGTCGCATTTAGAAATGCTGTACTATATTCTTTTTGAAATTTTTATTTTCTGTCTTATTATAATGGACTTTTGCTATCGTCATCTTACATCAACACTCATATAAACTATACTGTGCTGCACTCTTTATTTAAGGTGTATCTATGTTCATCCTTATTTTAGTTTTAAAAACTGAATAGAATTGTGGTATTCTTGTGAAGTATTAAGATATGATTTGGTCATAAAAAATCTAATTTGATGTATGTTTATACATATTTGTTACCTTGTAACTTGATTATAATAAAGTTATTGATACTGGTAATGCTGCATACTAATTTTATTTCGAATTTTAAAACATTAGACACACTAAAATTTAAATATTTCCGGCACGAAAAATTATTATAAATAACACTTTAACATTAGTCACTCAATGTACGCCATTTTTTAACTTCATAAACTGGGCGTATGTCTCAGGCTTATTTCTTCTATCACCGTATCCACTTCAGATGAACATGCCAAGTATTTTATCTCCATCTTTAGCTACAGCCTAAGCAGCGATTCTTTCACTGTTTAAAACTCTTGAAACCTTTTCACACTTTACGTGATACCGTGCGTCCTTGACTTATCCACCTGATGTAAACTCACGTTTTACCAATGTACTAGTTAATGAAGCACTTGGGTGTCATAAGTTGGGACTTCAGGAACAGCACTTTCAGAGTTAAGAGGTTCAAGAACATTTTTTGGCCACTAAAATAAGTTTCCAGTAGCTTTGCTCTCTTTCGCTTGGCTGCAGAGGTTTCGCAATGTGTAATCCCAAAAGCCCAGCTTAAATTGACATTTATATGCATTATTTTTTGGCGAAACTTTTTAAAATCCTAACGTTTTCTTTTTATGTCCATTAAACTGAGGGTTGTTTACTATTAATTTATAAGAACATGACTGTTATTGGCCATTTACTCGTAGCGCTTAACATAACTCCTCCTTGTATCTCGTTGATGGTATAAAAGTATTATTTTTTTGAATGTTTTATTGCTAAACGTAATGCAAAACTCCAGTATATTTCTTCTATACCTTCTTAGAAATGCTATCTTTCTGAACCAAAATTTAACTTTTTAATAACCCTCTAAGAATAGTTATGAACATATGTCCCCTAAGTAAGTTTTTTAAATAAATAACGGATACATGAAATAATTTATATTAAACATTTTCATGTTATTGCGACCTCAAAATCCTAATATTAGCAACAAAAGTTACTGTTTAGAAAATATTCTGTAATTTTTTCTTTCTTTGAAAACACCAAAATCTATTTTCTACTCCAATGCTTACGTACCGTAATGATGTAGCTATGAATTGTGAATAGATCCTAGTATTTTTGTGATATTTATAAAAGGTTAATTAACCACTTTTTCAGTTATGTTTTTGTTTCTAAGTAATGCATTATGTTTATAATATGCCTTACATTTTATGAGCATAAAAAGGAAATAGTAATGAGATCAAACGCAAGCGTAAGTGACGTCATAAACTGGAGAAAATTGCTGCTCCATTGGGGTTTATTAAATATAAAAATAAGAATAAATTTTCAGTGTCATTTTGGTCATGTTTATAGAAACCTATGTTGATAGTATGTCTTCTCTTCAAAATAATTATTAAATGCTATTTTTTTCTAATTCTGCATCGGTTATGAGTATTAAAGGAAATATTTCATTTTTCTAAAGTTATTTCAGTTTAAATTCAATAGGAAAAAAAGACAGCAATTAAATTTCTAAGTTTCAAACTATTACTAACAAAAAAGTCTACGTTAACTAAATTACTTCAAGTTTTTTGTCAAACGGTTACTTTTCTATTAGTGGCACGTGATTTGGGTTGATATATTTATCTTTCAAACAAAGGGGGGGGGGGGAATATTTTAATCTTTATAATTCATATTTGTTGTAAATATAAATGAAACTCTCCTAAATTCATAAACAAATTGCAATTTCATAAGCATGTCTTATGACGCAGGTGAAAGCGAGCACTTACCCCTACTTTTTTTCTTTTTTTCTGTTTATTTTAATGGAAAAGAAGACTAAAACTAACTCAGTTTTTTGCCTGGTTTTACTTTCAAAATCGTAAGCGATCTATTTATTGATTCTTAAACTAATTTTTAACCAATTATCAACTTTCGAAGAAATACATTTCTTTCACAAAATGCTTTTAGGTTGTCCAAGTATTTAAGTCATCTATCTCCATTCCTCCTGATTTCTAATAAGTTAGTTTGTATTTTCATCACAATTAATTATCAACATTAATAATGACACATTATCTGAAATATTTTATTTTGTTGCTATTTGAAGAAATGATTAGAGTCAACAAATAATTCATTCCTTCAAATTCAAGTTTCATTGATTTCATTTACTAATTAGCAATTAACAATAAAATAATTTAGACAATTTTTAATTTTTCACGATATAGTATATGATATTAGTGAGTCAAAAGTTATGCTCAAGTAGAAAGAATATTGCGCGAAATCAACTTTGAACTCTTCAAGAACTGGAATAACGTTCTACAGTATTTTAAAATAACATTTCGCATTTTTGAAGCATATTTTTGTAATAAGGAATAAGTGGGATTTTTTTTTTCTTTTTCAACTTAGTGCAGGGGCGGCCCTAGCGGCGGACATTCCGGACCCCTGTCCGGGGCGCCAAATTTTAGGGGCGGCATTTTGGTTTGAATGTCTAAAATACATTTTTCATTAATGACAAATTTGTACAAACGTCTTTTACAAACACATTTCCTTTTGCAGCTTGGAAGCTTGAAACGAACGTGAAAGTTTTAGGTCTTATTTTTATCGTGAGCTCTTTGTTCCGTAATTGCTGTCGGGAACGTCATCTGATCACCCTTGCCTATCAGTAAGCGAGACGGCGAGACAGCGTCGTGTGCGGTCCGATTACCGAGGCCCCAGCCAACCCTGGTACTTCGGGGTACTTCGCATGATTTTGGGCCCTAGGCCTTTGCTTTATGGCTCCTATTTTCCAAACTCTCTTCCTGCTAATTGTTTCCTTGAAACTGATGCAAAGGGGAGCGGGACAATCCTGGAAGTGGGACGCTTTTATGATTTTGTTGTTTCGGTAGTGTTTTGCTTCTCTTTTGTACTAGTAAAAAGAAAACACGTGCGTCACTTACACCACCTCTTCGATAAAACGAGTTTTCTCTTTAGGTTCAACGTATGCCTGGATAATTTTACCGTTTATTCGTGCAGGGAACTTTCAACGAATTAGGTGATTTTAGAAAGCCCTTTTGTATTTTTGTGGCCTGAAAACTTAATACCATTTGCTATGTATTGCAGCTAAACTCAACCATCATCAGCGTCGATCTTTAAGTAAAGGCAAAAAGTTCAAAAAATATGCTTTGGTTTGTCTTTAGGAAAGGAATATTTCTGAGGTAAGTTTCATGTATTTTCATTACTATTCGTTTCTTGCGATGTATTCATGAAGTTGAATAATATTTAATTTGAAAAACAGGCTTGCATGTTAAACTTGTATTTATAAAACAAAACTGCATCTCACGAACTAAATATACAGGGGTCCTCCCATGGTTACCAAACGACCCGGTTTTTTAATAGTGTCAGTTTCGGCCTTATTAGGTAAAAAGCAAAGCCCAATCGAAATTTTATCTTTGGTTTCAGCTCTTGATATTGCACCAAATTTAGCTATTGCTTTAAGAATTTTACTATCTTTGTTAATAAGTGTGGCAGGTGGCGAGAGGAGTTTTCTCAAAATTAAAATTAATAAAAAAAAATTTAAGTTCCACAACTCTTCAATATGAATTAAATGGCCTAGCTACATTGGCAATTGAACACGAATTAGCTGAACAAATAGGTTTTTAAAAAATAATTGCAAATTTTGCAGAATTAAAAGTAAGAAAAAGCTTTTTAATTTTCTTGTTTCTTTAGGAGTTTGTAGTAATAGAGTACCACGGAAGAACAATGCATTGAATTGTAACCTTCGTCCTCATATTTCTTTTTTTTTAAAATAGTTATTTAACAGACTTGATAGCAGAGAATGAATATTACTACAAGTTACTACAGGAGGGAAAATAACGTTAAACATTAATTTGATCTCTCAAATTTTGTACAGCATAAGCAATTAATCTCTCATCAAGTTGTCATTAAAGTGTGTATCAAATACTAATGTTGTTTTATTGCATTCTTAATCTATGATTATAATGAAAAAAATATATAAATTGATATTTTTGAAGCAATGATTTTATTATATTTTATTTCATCAATATTATTCCACTGTTTTAATTATAACATTTCCAACATACTATCAGCTCTCAAGAAACATTTCTAAACTGGGTAAATATCATTATAAATTCTGTAATAATTCCTTATTGGGCACAAACAAGTAATAAGAGGTCATTTTCTTCTTATTGTTATTTAAATAATTATGTGTGTTTATATAGTTGTGTGTGTGAGTGTGTGTGTACGCCAGCACGTAAAAAAAGCCCTGATTTTCTTTTTTTCAAATGATTTGTTGACTTTATTATATTTTGAGATATTTTCTACTCGACATGCTATTGTGGTACTTCTTTTCAATTTGTACTTTTGTCCAGTTTAACTTATAGCTTTAACTAGCAGTACCCGCACGGCGATGCCCGTGCATTTAAATGGAAAGTAAGCCCACTGACTAAATTTAAATTCACTCCAACCCTCTGAAGTAAAATTATTATAGTCGAAGCGGTATAGTAATTGGCCACTTTAGCGACATCGTATGCTTGAATAAAAAAATAAATGAAATATTTCTGCATAAATAAGAAATACTTCATATGATACTATATTAATGCATTTTACTACTCATACTGTCTGAAAACATTTTTTCAGACATATTATTAGAAAAAAAGTTAACGCAAAAACAAAAATGTCAAATTGATAGTAATTGGCCACCTTATCATAGTTATTGGCTATGAAACCATACAGTTATTGGCCATGTAAACATTCAATGTTATACTGGATTATTCATATATATATATGAAAATATTATTCCTTTACATGAATATAGTATACCATTGTATGAAGGTATTATACCGTTAATTGAATATATTTTTCGTATGGTTTTTTTTGTGTATCCTATTAAAAAAAATTTCTCCTACTTTTCGGCGCATTTTGTTGGTAATCATCGATAAATTTACTACAATGAGTTGTTTTGTTTGAAGTAGCTGACGTATACAAATTTATAGGAGTTTTCAGAGGAGTTATCACAATTGTTGCTGCTGTCACATTATTTTCATTAGTCAAATTTGCATTTGTTGTTATAATTGCAGTCAGTATTTCAGTATTGGTAGAGTTGTTTTTAGAAAAATCATTCTGGAAAAAAGCGCCAAACTTTGTATAACGGTCATGTATTATTTGAAACTTCCTCCTGATATTTCAGTGCTTTTATCTTGTCCACTTCGCCTCCAAAAATATTTTGGAAGTCTTTTAGAGACATGAGCTTATTTAATACATTAAACTGTTCATTTGATTTTTCTGTTGCTAAACATTTAGAGTTATCAGTAGCGTTCTCATCCCATATGGGGCCAATTACTATAATTTTCTGAAAATATTGTGCGAGTTATTGGCCACAGCAAAACATTAATTTTTAAAAAAATATTCTTATATTACACCTCAAATTCACTTATTAGGCATCACAGCTATAAATCTCATAGCATTTTAAAAGCTATAAATGCATCAAGTTCTTTTAAAATATCGCATAGGAAATTCTAGTCTTACCGTTTTCTCCACAACCTTTTAAACTACACTAAAAGTCCTTTTAAAGTTTAAAACAATTCGCCAAATAAATTAAAAAACAAGCGATAAACTCAAATTTAGTAAATTTTCAAGGCTTAACTCTATACGTAAATTTAAACCACTGAAGAAAGAGCAGCTTGTATGGAAAATGGATCTAGTGTTTCAGTTTTGCGTACAGAGTTATGCCTTCAAATTTGACTAAATTTGATTAATTAATATCTCCTCTCCTAATTAACGGAGAGAAACGTGCTAAAACTTTTTTTTTTCAGAAAAAAACCCTTTCCAGCGATATATAATGTTGCGGTGGAGGAAGGTTTTCCCCCCTTAATTACGGCGGATACACCAAAAATGAGACTTATTAATTATTTTAAAAATAACTAAATCGAAATTTAGAATTTGTCCTTCGAGATGCATTACACGAGGATACGTTCGAAATTTTTGCGCCAAGTTTCAGGTCTGTCGGTGCTGTGGGGGCTTCGAAGGGTGGACAAACGTACAGCGGTTACAAACGTACAAACAAACAAACTAACTAACTAACACCGTCATCTTTATATATAGAGATAAACATGATTTGGTTTTATTGTGCTGCTTTTTACTGGAATGATCAAGTCAAGATTAATTTGCTTGTATTTATTGACAATGAACTTCTATTAATTAATTTATATATCTATCTTTTTATTATCCACGAAATGCTTTTTAGCTCGCACTTGACCGATATTGATGTTCTTTTGATTTGCTATGAGGATAAAAATAAGTCTGGCTCTTTGTTCTTATGAATACTTATTTAGCGACACTAATTCTGTAATGCAGAACCGGATTAACTAACGTAAGTCAAAAAATGGCAATGCTCCATCGTATTAAAAATCTTATTGCGCATCGAACTATATGAACGTAATTCCTAAAAAAAAAAAAAAAAAAAAACTTTAACTTTCCAGTGTTAAAAGAGCGTTCGTCCCAACCTTTGTATGAGCCAAACGTTTTTAACTTCTCTTGCTAAATAGTCACAGTGATTTACGTTAGTCTGGTTTTGAGGCTCAGAATTCTCTTCGTCATAGTTACAAATCGTCTGCAGTTTGAGTTTATTTTTAATTTTTTTTCGAGACTTAGCTCTAGCAGACTTTACATTGAAAAAACTTTTTTTCGTGGAGAGGGGAGGTGGCTCTGAAACCACGTTTTTTAATGGAAAACACCTATAAAGATGAAAAGCATAATTCGAGCTCAAGACGTTTAAATTTATAAGAATGTGAACGGCTAGAACCCCCACCCACCTGTTTTTTTTTTTTTTTTAACATCCCGATGAGGGCGACAATTTGAAAATTTGTCCGGGGCGGTAAAACTGCTAGCGCCGCCCCTGACTTAGTGTCAAGTGAAAACGAAATTATGAAATAAAATAGGGGAATGTAGAGCAAAGTGAAATAGGTGTGAATAAAAAAAAAACATTTTCACAGTTTGCGGCCCCGCTAATTTAAAAATATTTTAAATAATCTCAAACACATATGATTGATTCCAGTCAAAAGTAAACAACGAAAAAAATACGAGTTATATACGTCATTATCGAAATGCATGCACATGTTCGTTGTAATAGTTTCTGGTTTATCAAATATATAATTTAGGTTATGATAAAAGTTTTTGCAATTAACAGTTTAAGTATTAATTGAGGTCTATTGGTATCTAATGTGGAACTCATTATTCAGTTAGTGTTAGACGTGAATGACTAAAACTTTTAATATCATTTGTTACGTGCGAGGCAAAGTGAATGGGGCAATTAGAAAAAATTAACTTCGTGTACTTATTAATTCAATTATCCTCTTAAGTATTTATTCATCAATTATTAACTTACATTCCTTCATTCATTTGTTCACTTAATTTCTCAAACATTTTCTATATCATTCACTCATTTACTTTCACCACATCTTAATAAAGTTATTTTTTATTGTTTCAATTTGTATTCATTTCTTTGTTTATTCGATAATTTAACTATTCATTTGAGGAATGTTTTCAATTAATGAAATAAATATTACACCTGAAAAATATGTTGTTCTTCACTTTATCCCATGCAAAGAAAAGAAAAGAATAATAATTAAAAAATTCTACGTATTATTTGAGGTTCATATTTACTTCCAAAAAATAAAAAGTAGTATTTCAATCAAGTTTTATTACAAACTGCATTGTTCTTTCTTCTTGCATAGTAAATTTTTAGAAGATAGATTATATTAGTTCATTTGAAAAAGTTAAATTATTTTAACTATTTCACTTTGCTCCTTATTCTCCTACCATTTTCAAAAGGTTTTACTTTACTATTATTTCGAAGATGTAATTAACACAAACTAGACACAGTTATAAATTTGAAACGTAAGTTGTTACCTTGTTTTCGAAACTTAAATTATGTTTGGAGTATTGAATATTTTGATACTACTAAGGGTATGAAAAATAATCTAAAAATAAATTTTCCAAAAATGAATTCGCAGAAAAAAAAGTCAATCAATGACATTTATAATTCTTTTCTTTATTTTTTTTTAATTTATAGTATTTAGGTTTTCGTTACGTTACTGCAACTTTAATTATTTTCTTAAGATCATTTTTGTTATAATTTTCGCACACTATCATGCATTTTTTAAAACGATGTTTCAACTTCAATTGCTTTTCGGAAAATATATCACACATTGATTTTAATATAAATTTAAAAACAAAAAAAAAATGTAAAAAAATAGTACCTCAGAATAAAATAGTCCCTGCACAGAGCACAGGAAAATAAATTATGTAAATACAGTGAAGTAAAACGATATTTGACTGTCATTTTAAAATAGTTAATCTAAGACTTTTTCATAATTACAGTATTGTACACTTGACATTAATCGTTTCTTCTTTACTTTTAATTTTCAAAATACATTTTTTTTCATGGTAACGAACATACTGGTAATTACTGTAACAAAATCCGTCTTTTTCTGATATGTTTGAAATACCGCAGCATTAATATACCCATTTGACGATGTAACGTCATAAAAATCCGATTTATGGTTGAAAAAAATACACTTTCATCACATCAAGAACAGTAGACATTACATCAAATATAAATAAGAAGGTGATCAATTTATCCATTACTCGCAGCTGACGGGCTATTTCCCGCTACGAACAAAGCAAATCATCACTAGAGAAAAACATCTATCCTTAGCTGTCAGCCGGAAAGCCATATACAGTGGTAAGCGACAAAAATGTTGCAAAAGTTGCAAATCTATTTATTTACTTTTGCTTTGATATCGCAGAACGCTGCAAATGGTATGGTAAAAGAAGCAAAAGTTTTTGTGAAGCATTTTGACAAACAAACAGCATAAAAATTAATAAGAGGAATTTTAAGCATAAAGAAATTATAATTTGTTTTTAAGTCACAATGTTTTGCTTTCGTGTTCTGCAGCTGAGCAATACAGTGAACTCACTTATGCGCTTTTTCACTTATACGATAATTTTAAATGGTCCCATCACATTCCACAGCAAAATAATGATAATACCATTCGTTTATGCGTCACTCTATAGATAAATATTTTACTTATGCACTGAATTTGCCCTAAAATTTAAAAATGTGTATTTATTTCCGTTAAGAAATAAGCATTTTTCTTCACTTTCCTCTTAAATCTTTCGCCTTTATTGCTCACGGAAGGCATTTTTTCCGCATGAACTAGAGTTTGGAGAGGGACAATTATCTATTATGCATCATTTTAGAGGGAACAGCTTGTAATTAGGTACGCAACAGTTTTTGTATTCTCTTTATCATTGTAATTACGTTACAGTAATTGCCAAACCGTACTAATATGTCCGTTTTATATAGAAACTTCTTATTCATTCTCTCATTAGAACCTATGTTGCGTTTTAGTCCTGTAAATAGGCTTGTTCGCTTATACGTCTCTCTCACTTATGCGCCTTTTTCTATTGGTCCCTTGGGCCGGCGCATAAGTGAGAGTTCACTGTAATTCTTATATTAAAAATATAACCTCGCGAGAAAAAGAACGAACATTATATTTAGGATGTAATATATTGCTTACAGTAAAAAAGTTGTTTTATTTCTTTCGTTTCTACTTATGAGTATCTCTCTATATATATATCCCCCCCCGGCATCTCTGTAAACACACACACACAGTGAACATAATAAACATACACTATTTTACTCTATTTTCTTTGCTGTGATTGAAATATCTTGAATTTCGAAACTATTCATTGCAAGAAAATTCCGACTCATCACAGATTATTTTCGGATAAATTTTCGGGATTTCAAGGGATTAAACTAGTGTCCAGCGAAAATCAAGTAATTTTTAGAAAATATTCCTGAATTGGTACAAGTTGCTTTAATACAGACTTCTCACTGTGTAAAAAATATATTTCGCCACTAGTGTCATAATATACTCAGCGTTTTTATGAGCAGTTTCACCCTGAGTTAAATGACGGCCCTTCCAGATTGATACACTGTAAAAAAATTCCGAAAAGTTAGCGATCACTTCTGGGTAGTGTTCCCGGATTTTACCGGTTTAAATTTTCGGTAAAAAACAAAATTCTCTGCAAAAATTTTTTTCAAATTATTCTTTTAAATTCAGCATTAAGAGCAAGAATCTGAGAGAGTGTCACGCCTGTGATTCATGACCTCTCAGATTTTCTCCCAAAAATTACCAAATGTTTATTATCTTATTGAAAAACCAAATCCAGAATGTTTTGCTCTAAAGTTGAGTTGTTTAGTTTTTATGGATCCCTAAAGATGAAGGTGCGGCATCAAAAATTAAGCGGATTTTCAAGACATGGAGGTTGCCGTGAGTCAAAACTCTTACCAGGAACTGTTTAACTCCAATTTTCTTTTTGCATATGGAATATAGAAGGTTGAAACTTTACAAAATGAATGTTAAATTTGTGGTAAGTTTTTGCCGTAAGGTCAGTAAAGGCCCTCAAAATAAGGCATTTTTAACGTTTTTTAGCGTTTTTGAGGTCCAAAAACAGCTTGTACATTTCAGTTGGCACGGCAAAAGTAGTATCGTTTGAAAGACCAGTGTAAGCACTTTAAAATAATGTATAAATAACCGAGGAAAGTTCAACGTGCTTTTAGTTGCGTAAGGCCGAAATATGAAAAATGTCATATTTTACCGATATTCAAACGGTCATAACTTCCTCTGCCAACAACATATTGAAAGATTTTTTTGCCAATGTCATACTCTATTCTTTGTCTTAACAGAACAGTTGAGTCCTTTGAGGCGAAATGTGAAAAAAATTTTTACAAAAAATTTATCTTTTCCTATACATTTTTTGTAAAAAATTTTTTTACATTTCGCCTCAAAGGACTCAACTGTTCTGTTAAAACAAAGAATAGAGTATGAAATTGGTAAAAAAAAATATTTCAATATGTTGTTGGCAGAGGAAGTTATGACCGTTTGAATATCTGTAAATTATGACATTTTTCATATTTCGGCCTTACGTAACTAAAATTACGTTGAACTTTCCTCGGTTATTTATACATTATTTTAAAGTGCTTACACTGGTCTTTCAACTGACACTACTTTTGCGGTGCCAACTGTAATGTACAAGCTGTTTTTGGACCTCAAAAACGCTAAAAAACGTCAAAAATGCCTTGTTTTGAGGACCTTCACTGACCTTACGGCAACAACTTACCACAAATTTAACATTCATTTTGTAAAGTTTCAACCTTCTATATTCCATATGCAAAAAGAAAATTGAAGTTAAACAGTTCCTGGTAAGAGTTTTGGCTCACAGCAACTTCCATGTCTTTGAAAAAAATATTTTCGAGCCAAACTGGAAATTTATAATATATCCATTTAAGACTCTTTAAGCGTATGTTTATTCATTTGTTTTCTTAACTATTATTTTTTTACATCATAAGTAATTTGGAAGCAAATATATACGGTAAAGTTCAACCCGAGCTGCCAAATCAACGGTATTGTGCTTGTTATGTTATTTTGCTTGTTACTCAAACTTCTTACGTTGTTATGTCATTGAAAGTCCTCGAGATTTCATATACTATCTTCACTGATAAGTTAAAGAAATTTTTTTGCTAGAATTGACAGGACAGATTTTGTTTCGACTGCCAGTAAACTTTTGCAGTTTACTTTGAAACTGCATAATTCCATCGAGAATGCAAATTTCCAGTCCGTGCTCCTTGTTAGTGAGACTCCACATATAACTCTGTACTCGTTGTTTACAGCAGAGCTACTCCTAATACCAATATACGTGTTGTTGCATTTCAACCAATGTTTAAATAGCAGTTGGGCTCAGTATGTGACGTTTAGACTCTTACCTGTTCTCTCCATTTCACCGAAGACACAATCAAATTTCTTAAACTTTATTTCATAAGTTAACTACCGAGAATGAAACTTAAAGAAAGAATATATTTTTTAAATAAGTGTCATTCTAGTCTTTCAAAAAGTGTTGTTATAAAAAGACCTTTTCATTTAAAATAATTCAAAGGATGAGTTTTATCTTCAGAAATACTGTGATTTACGTACTCCCATGGTCAGAAATTTAATTGTATTTAATATCTTATATAATTGTTCATTTCAGATTAAACAAAAAAGATAAGTTTACAAGCCCATTATTTTCCCACACAAAAACACTGTTTATTTTTATCTTTCTAGGGAACTGAATAACCCGTGCCTTGAAAAAAAAAAAAAACATCACAAACATACCATCAACACTATATTTCATGGATTTTAATAAGCACACACATTTGATATCAAAATATTCATTTGTGTTCTAAAACCATGTAACTTGAAAATATTTTGGAAAACAAGAACAATACTAAAAACAATATAAATAAAATAATAAAACATAACAGAAAATGTATTACCTGTTTTCTATATGTATGCAAATAAGAACATGTGGAATAAGTTTAAGGAAGAATATTATTTAAAAAAAAGAAAAAAAAAAACTAACTAAAATTTCAAAAAAATAGAAAAATAGTAGCTCGATTTTTTGTTAAAAACTTTAAACCAATTAAATGAAATAGATCATTGCCTATAATTCAGCAACTGCACATAAATGTAATTGAAATGTTATATATTTTTTTTAAATACAAACTTTTCACATATTGCGACGAAATAAAAAGTTGTATTTGATAGCAAAACGATTTTTAAATCAAAACTTTTTCAAACATTGCGCAAAAAATGTACTTGATAGCAGAATGCATTGTTTTGTATACATGTAACAAAAAATTCAAGAGATTAAACGTGAGTATCGCTGGACGAAAAAGATAGTTCTTTAAGACTAAGCACAAGAAAATAACATTAAAATTAATCTTATCACACATTGAATTCAAACCGTGGGCATGGTCCATACCAATTCCGGCAAAAAAAAAAAAAATCCATTCATAGTCTCGGAAATGCTTGAACTTAGCACAGGTAAAAATACAGAAAAACGTTAGTTTCAAGGATAGTTAACAGAAAATAATTATTTCGTTGACTCGTTATAAAGCTGATATATGAATTGAAAGAAAAACTGTTTAAAACAAAACCCTTAGATTAAGAGCAGATTTTTTTCTATACTTTTTGACATGACTTTTGATTGCCAGTTTTTACTTAAGGTAGAAAAACCGAATCGAAAAAACAAATGTATTGAATCGCTTTTGTAACATGTTTTTACACACTTAATTGAACTGCAGAGAAAGAAGTCTTACTACACAAAAGCACGATTTGATGGATTTGAATTGATTGTAGTGCTGCACAAGTAAATATGCCAATACCTGCTGTTTATTTTATTTTGAGAAAGTAATTCAGTTCTTTAACAAAATATAGCTCTTTGTAGCTCATTTTATTGAAAAAATAACTGCGTAACTACCGAAAAAAAAACTTTAAAAACTACATTAAATATCTTGAATGATTTAATTAGTCTAACTAAATATAAAGATAACCAGTAAACTTTTGGGAAAGGACAATCAGTGTATTTGTGTGAGTTTTTTTTTTTTTTTTTATTTAAAATATGGCAGAAAAAAACATTATCGCATATTATGTTACATATTTAAAGTAATTCTCATCAGAACAACTCAAACTCATGCTCAACTATTCAACCATAGTAATTTTTGTTGTTTGTTTTTACAAATGATGTGAATCAATGAGTTGAAGAAACAAATTCATCCTTCAATATTTAGCCATAAATTAGGCTGGTTTAGTTAAGATACCTTATCTTTCTTTCATACGGATATCCTAAGATAAAATACGACAACATAGTAGCGTTTTTCTTATATAACCATAAAACTGTTTTCAGCAAATCAATTGCGGCAATATGAACCTGTGTGGAATACATGTTTGTGGAATATTTTTTCTTCTAAAAATTCTCCAGCATATTTAAAAATTAAGCATCATTTTACCATTTCTTGTTTTATATCAAACAGTATATGGATGACAAAACTTTCACAGAGCAAGGGTAAAAAAAAAAATCTAAATTGATATTGAGTGAATCTGGTGAAATGAGAAATAAGTTAAAATAGATCAAAGAGATAGGACGCATAGAAAAAAGTTTCCAAACGAAAATTGTTTTTATAAAAGCTGAATTAAATCTCACTCCAATCTATATACTGATATTCTTTCGGATCAATGATATCATCTGCAAGAAATGACAGTAAAATTTAGGAAAGAGAGTAAGTAATAAGAGCGAGCAAATTCTATCGTTATAATGAATGGAAGAAAAATAAATACAATCAAATGTAAAATACATGTAGATGCTTATCTTGCTTCCACCTGTTTTTCCAATATCGAAAATAATTGTTCAATAACTTTTACTATAAATATTCTGCCAGAATAATTAACAAGTATGTTTCTTTTATTTATTGTTTTAATGCTTTATATGAGAAAAATTATCTAAATTAAAGATAGTACAGAAATATAGCATTGCTATTCTTTATACCTTAAGATAAACTGTGCGGTTTTTAGGAAACAAAATTATTATAGAGAGTACTTATCAAGTGAGCTAAAAAAACAGCACACACACACTTTATCTGAATAGATTAGGCTTCACATGATGCGAAAATAAAAACTGTAAAGTTACTGCAGAAGACATCTAAGATTGTATGTATTTATCTTATTAACTTTAACAGTTGAATTTTAAATATAAAATTTTGAAAAGCTCCGAAAGTACTTTTTTAATATGTGTTTCTAAGAATAGAAAAATATGTGTTAGCAAAACATTGCTCGACTTTATAGATTTCATAAATTCATTTTTCTCCTAAATAAACAAATAAGTTTTCAAATGTCGGAGTTTTTGTGGTTTAAGCAATGATGCTTCAATAAAATACTTTCAAGAACAAAGCGAGCTTAAACTAGTTAATGTTTTTTTCTCTCTCTTTTGGAGGACAATTAAAAGGTTTTCATTTTTCACGAGACGTTCCTACAGAACTAAATTACTCGAGTTTTTGTTAGACCACTATCGATTTTGTAATGTAAAATAATCAAGTATTCAACTTTATATTAGCTAGACCGGGGCTAGTTGGCAATAGGGGCTCGTTCACCCCGACGCCTTTTTTTTATCGACTCATTATATCGGTTATTCTACAAAAATGGGAAGTTTAACGTAGGTTAGTTAAGAAAACTAATTTTATTTTAAAAATTTTATTTTGAACAAAAAAGAAAGAATAATTTAAAAGTTACATAATTACGAGTAAAATACACAATTATAGGAGCTCAACTGTACTTTTTATTGTGTTTTGTATCACTTACATGCTCTATGTGAAACAACGTGAAATTGAAATTGAGAGATATCGCCTAGTTAACATCAGTTTCAGCTTCAAATTCAGCGGAAATCGCAAAATGTCTTTAAGTTTGGTAACATTTGGTGCCGAAAAAGTGTTAGCAACACATTTTTCGACTTCGGCGACTTCGTAGTTAAATTATGTTTTCTATTAGATAAACTCCTTAATTTAAAAATAATAGAGTTTTGTGGTTTAAGAAATACTTTTTTAACGAGACGTTCTTGGCGAACTAAAAGAGTTTATTTTTCCTTAGATCAGTATCAATTTTTAACTCAAGAAAATCAAATATCCAGTGAGTTCAGCTAGATAGCCTCAGGGGCACGTCGGCTCAAAAGCAATGTTTTTTTTTTTTTTTTAATATACGCATAATATGGTTTTTTCTACAAAAAGAGGAAAAGTTGTTGGTGCTTTAGTTTATAAAAGCTCATTTCATTTTTAAAATCTGAAAAAAAGAAAGAAAATAGTTTAAAGGTTACATAACTATAACATACAATTGTCAGATCTTAACTGTATTTATGTTATTGTATTTTTGTATTTTGTTTCATGTAAGGTATGTAAGTGACACAACGTGAACTCGAAAGTGAAGAGACATCGCTAAGCATCATTTTTGGCCTCAAATTTGGCGCTCAAATAGTAGACTTTTTCAAATTCCCGATGTTTTTTTATCCATATGTATAAATTAGACTTGCTGTGCTTTTCCCTTTGTTATGAGTTGACCAACTGTGTTAAAGTTTGTTTTAATTTGATATTGCAAAAAATTAGTGATTTGGTTTTGTCACCTAGTTTTATCTGGTTTGGCAGTCAATGTATTTTCTGGGCATTAAATGACATTTGATGGACGTTTTAAAACTGCACGAGGCATGTACTTTTTTGTAAATATTGTAAATAAATTAATTGTTACTTTAAAAACAACTCAGTTACAATTGGCCAAGATTACGTGAATGTAAGACGGACTTAACAATAGTAAAACAATTATACATTATCCCTCACTTCTATCATATACGGTTCTTTGAGAAATTCACATGTTTCAATAAATCCTTAACAACGATAGAAAATAAAAAGCGTACCAATTAAAAAATAGAAACTAAAATAAAACTACTAAAATTTGTCTGAATATTTTATTTTGGAAGACACTTTTGAAATTTAGAGTTCATGGCAGAATTACTTCTGTAAAGAACTAAGAATTTCAAAGTTTAACCACTATTTATTATTAATATTATTTTAAAGAGCGTTTTGGAAAAGCTTATGAAACTTGTGAGAAAACACTAGGAATAGCATTTACAGCGTTAATCAAATTCCTGCGTGAGTACGTGAGAATAAGCCTTAAAAATAAATCTAGGGATAAACTGGAAATAATACAGCACAGTTCTACTAAAACCATTTGTAAACTGAAAACATAACTACGGGGAACTTAGCTTATTTCGGGGCTTTATTAGTCTCTCTTAAATAACAGAGTGATACCTAAATATGACAGCATAGTGAAAAAAACGTATCAACTTTCAAACGTATCAACTTCTGCCACATAATGTGCAAATCAATCAAAAACTAGAAACCTTGCCATAGAATCAAGAGGAAATTCACTATGCATTACACTATGAAACACCACTAATTTGTTATACTAAAAAAAAAGCATCTGCAATATTCCCTCCTGATTATAAAAGGAAGGTGTTAATTATTAATCTTTCATCGGATATTGTATAAAGAGCAAGATGAAATCTCTAGGCCCTGAAGTGTGCTAACGATTTAGAAAAAAATAAATTCCTTTAGCCCTAAGTACACCAAGGTCTATTCATATGGGTCGAGGAATATTGACATAAATTCTGGAAGTAATGTAGTTTTAAAATTGAACAGTTAAACGTAGATCATTGTTGTTGTTTGCTGTCGCGTAATTTGTCGTATTAACTATTAACCACTATCAAAACAGGGGTACCATTGCCTTGAAGGGTATTGAACTTCTTTACTCCCCGACCTCTTGCTTCCTAGCACCTCTTGCTTTCGGGGCGAAATTTCTACCTCTGAGCCACCGACTCCCTAGCTTAGAGCCTTAGTTATGCAAATCCTAGTAGTTGTACAGTTATAAATGCAGAGCTTAAGGCCATCGAGATTATTTTTAATTGCTTAACGATAGATTGCCCAAGCAGTCATAGCAGTTAGATTGCCCAGCAGCAGGCCCAAGCAGTTCACTGCTTTTTAATTTCAGTTAAAAAACAATTACATGTATATAATGACAATTTAAAAGAATTTTATAATTTTTTGTACAGTATATAAGCACGTTTATTAATAATTGTAGTTAAATACCCCTCCCTCCTTCATTTCCAGTATATAATTACGTTATACACTGCGATGCAAAAGTTTAGACAAAATGCAAATATACTATAATTAAAAAAAAAGAAACTACTCGGCGAAATGCTTTCAAATTTCTATTGTAGGTAGACAATATGGTCCCAAATACGTGCCTAGAGCTTTAAAAAAATAACCGAAAGGAAAATCGGAAATTGCAAAAGACATTTTTTTTTTCATTGCTGTAAAAGTTTAGACAAAAGTCAGATTTTATGCAAATATCCCTTGAAATGTGATTGATGGAGGGTAGGAGTGACTTTTTTCTTCAACTATAAAGTGCAGAGAGAGCTCAATGAATTATCAAAATCTTAAAATATCTGTAGTTCTCGTGTAAAGAAGATAAAAAGTTTGAAAACCGAAATTTGAAAGTGAACGCACTTTGTTAGTTTTTAGTCTTTTAAATCGGTCCTAGTATACTAAGTTACCCGGTTTGTTAAGATACCTTATCTTTCTTTCATACGGATATCCTAAGATAAAATACGACAACATAGTAGCGTTTTTCTTATATAACCATAAAACTGTTTTCAGCAAATCAATTGCGGGCAATATGAACCTGTGTGGAATACATGTTTGTGGAATATTTTTTCTTCTAAAATTCTCCAGCATATTTAAAAAATTGTGCATCATTTTACCATTTCTTGTTTTATATCAAACAGTATATAGATGACAAAACTTTCACAGAGCAAGAGTAAAAAAAAAATCTAAATTGATATTGAGTGAATCTGGTGAAATGAGAAATAAGTTAAAATAGATCAAAGAGAGAGGACGCATAGAAAAAAGTTTCCAAACGAAAATTGTTTTTATAAAAGCTGAATTAAATCTCACTCCTACCTATATACTGATATTCTTTCGGATCAATGATATCATCTGCAAGAAATGACAGTAAAATTTAGCAAAGAGAGTAAGTAATAAGAGCGAGCAAATTCTATCGTTATAATGAAAATGGACCGAACCTTAGTATATTGTTTTTTTACTTCGTGGAGAGCAAATTTAGACATACGTATTGATAAAAAATGCCAAGAAACTTCATCCTTAAAAAACTATATTTTTTAAGGATGAAGGAATTGAAAAAACGGCTCGAACTGACGATTAGCCCTTTGATCCTACAAAACTTCAACTTGGATCAAAAACAGCATGTGACAGCATAAGTAGATGAACAACTCAATAAGGATGCACAAAAAACAAAGAATTGTGTGTGAGTCTTTTCAGACCACAGTGTCCCAAAGAAGCCAGATTTTAATAGTCAAAGCAGCACAGCATATGCTCATCGTATGTTTTCTGAAGTCACGCTAATAGAATTATAATTCATCTCGGCGATCCAAATTTAATAATTTTCATCAGAAAAAGTAACATTCATTTTTAGTAACGATGATGCATGTGTTACTTTTCCCATTAAAATTTGGCTTATTTGGGAAGCTATTCCCGAAAAGGTTCAAGCACAATTCTTTGTTTTTTAATGCATCCCGATTCAGTTGTTCATCTACTTATGCTGTCACGTGCTGTTTTTGACTTAAGTTGAAGTTTTGTAGGATTAAGGGGGCGAATTGTCAGTTCGAGCCGTTTTTTCAATTCCTTCATATTTAAGAAATATAGTTTTTCTTGGCATTTTTGATCAATACGTATGTCTAAATTTGCTCTCCACGAAGTAAAAAACAATATACTACCATACTAGGACCGATTTAAAAGACTAAAAACTAACAAAGTGCGTTCACTTTCAAATTTCGGTTTTCAAATTTTTTCATCTTCTTTACACGAGAACTACAGAGATTTTTAGATTTTGATTATTCATTGAGCGCTCTCTGCGCTTTATAGTTGAAGAAAAAAGTCACCACCTCCACCAATCACATTTCAAGGGATATTTGCATAAAATCTGACTTTTGTCTAAACTTTTGCAGCAATGAAAAAAAATGTATTTTGCAATTTCCGATTTTCCTTTCGGTTATATTTTTCAAAACTCCAGACACGTATTTCAGACCATATTGTCTACCTGCAGTAGAAATTTGAAAGCATTTTGGCGAGTAGTTTTGTAGATTCCATGGCAGCCCCCCCCCCACCCAGGAATTACAAAGCATTGTACTAGCTCAAAATCAATTTTAGGAGACATAGTGACCTGTATTGAATCACTACAAAAGGACTCCTCACTAACCTTTCAATAGATTTCTTCTCATATTGGGATAGAGGGAAATGAGACCGCCAACAAACTTGCTATTGCTGAAGCTATTCGTTCTGTAGATTTTGATTTCAATCTTTATAAATCTCGACGGAAAAGGGCGTTAAAGGAAATTAGTACCGAAAGAGTGTCCTGACACCATTGATATATGGTTCACAAGACAGGAAGCCTAATTGACTCTGGACTGACTGAGCATTGCCACTAACAAGTAAATAAGAAGGAAAGATAATGCGAATTGCAAGAGCTTTTTGAAACGGTATCGTTAGTTAAAATTTGACTAATAACATTTAAGTCTCTAGATAAAAAAAATGTATGCATAAATGCATGTATTCATAAAAAAGTTATAAAACTTAACACACGTTTTAGAATACAAAGGACGCTTTTTAGCCTACTTTCCCGTTAAAAATAAAAGAAAGACGAAAAAAGTATTAAAAGTAGCTTAATGCATCTAAAAAATATCGCCAAGTCCAAAAAATATCGCCAAGTTAAAAAAATATCGCCAAGTCCAAAAAATATCGCCAAGTCCAAAAAATATCGCCAAGTTTAAAAAATAAAAAGGTAAAATGAATATCGAAAAATTAAAAATTTGAAAGTAGGGTATTGAGATGGGGAATTTGTGTGTCGGTCGGTCGGTCGGTCTGTCGGTCGGTCTGTCTGTCCCCACTAATAACTTTTGAATGAACATTCCGATTTGGACAAACTTTTTTTTGTTGGAAAGATCTCGGCGAGTACAGCTCATTCCCATATTTGATTTTTCGATTTGAACAATTTTTGGTTCAACTTTGAACCGTTCAAACAACCTATCCTAACTTTTGAGTGAACAGTCCGATTTGAACAAACTTTTTTTTGTTCGAAAGATCTTTTCAAGGATACTTCATTCCCGTATCTACATTTTCGATTTGAACAATTTTTCGTTCAACATTGAACCGTTCAAACAAGCTGTCTCCCCTAATAACTTTTGAATGAACAGTCCGATTTAAACAAACTTCTTTTTGTTCGAAGCATCTCGGCACGGATACTTTATTACCGTATTTAAATTTTCAATTTGAACATTTTTGGTTCAACATTGAACCGTTTAAGCAACCTTTCTCCACCTAATAACTTTTGAGTGAACCGTCCGAAAGGAATATTTTTTTTTTTTGTTCGAAAGATATCAGCGAGTACAGCTCATTCCCATATTTAATTTTTCGATTTGAACAATTTTTGGTTCAATTTTGAACCGTTCAAACAACCTGTCCCGCGATGCTAACTTTTGAGTGAACAATTCGATTTGAACAAACTTTTTTTTGTTCGAAAGCTCTTTTCAAGGATACTTCATTCCCGCATCTACATTTTCGATTTGAACAATTTTTAGTTCAACATTGAACCGTTCAAACAAGCTGTCTCCCCTAATAACTTTTGAATGAACAGTCCGATTTAAACAAACTTCTTTTTGTTCGAAGCATCTCGGCACGGATACTTTATTACCGTATTTAAATTTTCAATTTGAACATTTTTGGTTCAACATTGAACCGTTTAAGCAACCTTTCTCCACCTAATAACTTTTGAGTGAACCGTCCGAATGGAATAATTTTTTTTTTGTTCGAAAGATCTCAGCGAGTACAGCTCATTCCCATATTTAATTTTGCGATTTGAACAATTTTTGGTTCAACTTTGAACCGTTCAAACAACCTATCCCGCGATGCTAACTTTTGAGTGAACAATTCGATTTGAACAAACTTTTTTTTGTTCGAAAGCTCTTTTCAAGGATACTTCATTCCCGCATCTACATTTTCGATTTGAACAATTTTTAGTTCAATATTGAACTGTCAATCAAGCTGTCACCCGTAATATCTTTTGAGTGAACAATCCGATTTAAATAAACTTTTTTTTTGTTCGAAGGATCTCAGCAAGGATACTTCATTACCGTATTTAAATTTAAAATTTAATAAAATTTTTTTATAATTTAAATTTTCAATTTGAACGCTTTTTCGTTCAACATTGAACCGTTCAAGCAACCTTTCCCCACCTAATAACTTTTGAGTGAACCGTCCAAATGGAATAAACTTTTTTTTGTTTGAAAGATCTCGGAGAGGCTTTGCCATACATTCCCATATTTCGCTTTTTGATTTGAACCATTTTTCGTTCAATATTGAACCGTTCAGAAAAAAAAAGTTAACATTAGCATCTACGGGGAATTTAAATTGAATGTTGATCCTGAACTTAAAGTCGGATTTCCTTCAAACTAACTTTGTAAGAAAATGGTTTTGATAAATAATGTTTGTAAAGTACTTTTCTGAGTGATCTTCTGTGAGGACTCTGATTCCGACTCCGACTCCGCAAACATGGCGGAAATGCAGGCTCAGAAAAAAATGACTGACTGTGCAGACGATTTTTTGTTTATTTATTCATTTGTTTTAATTTATTTATTATTATTATTTTTTTTTGGCAGACGATGTTTTTTGTAACAAACATTTTTCATTCACGAGAATATTTTATTCTTTATTTATATTTAACA